>CANTFG010000185.1:0-37654 GCA_947652605.1 Elmis aenea | reverse complement strand
CTTTTTTACATGAATACAATTGTTTTGCATATGTCTTTCAATGAGCTGGTTTTAATTTTTAATAATTTCTTAAAAATACCGTGCTTTAGTTAATACATATGTTTCTTGAGCGACTATTTCTAAACAATTTTAATTATTGATTTGTATATCACAGGAACAGTTTATCCATCGCCTCTTTACATGAATACAATTGTTTTGCATATGTCTTTCAATGAGCTGGTTTTAATTTTTAATCATTTCCTAAAAATACCGTGCTTTAGTTAATACATATGTTCCTTAAGCGACTATTTCGAAACAATTTTTAATTATAGATTTGTATATCACAGGAACAGTTTATCCATCGCCTCTTTACATGAATACAATTGTTTTGCATATGTCTTTCAATGAGCTGGTTTTAATTTTTAATAATGTCTTAAAAAAAACCGTGCTTTAGTTAATACATATGTTCCTTGAGCGACTATTTCTAAACAATTTTAATTATTGATTTGTATATCACAGGAACAGTTTATCCATCGCCTCTTTACATGAATACAATTGTTTTGCATATGTCTTTCAATGAGCTGGTTTTAATTTTTAATAATTTCCTAAAAATACCGTGCTTTAGTTAATACATATGTTCCTTGAGCGACTATTTCTAAAAAATTTTAATTATTGATTTGTATATCACAGGAACAGTTTATCCATCGCCTCTTTACATGAATACAATTGTTTTGCATATGTCTTTCAATGAGCTGGTTTTAATTCTTAATAATTTCCTAAAAATACCGTGCTTTAGTTAATACATATGTTCCTTGAGCGACTATTTCTAAACAATTTTAATTATTGATTTGTATATCACAGAAACAGTTTATCCATCGCCTCTTTACATGAATACAATTGTTTTGCATATGTCTTTCAATGAGCTGGTTTTAATTTTTACTAATTTCCTAAAAATACCGTGCTTTAGTTAATACATATGTTCCTTGAGCGACTATTTCGAAACAATTTTAATTATTGATTTGTATATCACAGGAACAGTTTATCCATTGCCTCTTTACATGAATACAATTGTTTTGCATATGTCTTTCAATGAGCTGGTTTTAATTTTTAATAATTTCCTAAAAATACCGTGCTTTAGTTAATACATATGTTCCTTGAGCGACTATTTCGAAACAATTTTAATTATTGATTTGTATATCACAGGAACAGTTTATCCATCGCCTCTTTACATGAATACAATTGTTTTGCATATGTCTTTCAATGAGCTGGTTTTAATTTTTAATAATTTCCTAAAAATACCGTGCTTTAGTTAATACACATGTTCCTTGAGCGACTATTTCTAAACAATTTCAATTATTGATTTGTATATCACAGGAACAGTTTATCCATCGCCTCTTTACATGAATAAAATTGTTTTGCATATGTCTTTCAATGAGCTGGTTTTAATTTTTAATAATTTTCTAAAAATACCGTGCTTTAGTTAATACATATGTTCCTTGAGCGACTATTTCTAAACAATTTTAATTATTGATTTGTATATGACAGGAACAGTTTATCTATCGCCTCTTTACATGAATACAATTGTTTTGCATATGTCTTTCAATGAGCTGGTTTTAATTTTTAATAATTTCCTAAAAATACCGTGCTTTAGTTAATACATATGTTCCTTGAGCGACTATTTCTGAACAATTTTAATTATTGATTTGTATATCACAGAAACAGTTTATCCATCGCCTCTTTACATGAATACAATTGTTTTGCATATGTCTTTCAATGAGCTGGTTTTAATTTTTAATAATTTCCTAAAAATACCGTGCTTTAGTTAATACATATGTTCCTTGAGCGACTATTTCTAAACAATTTTAATTATTGATTTGTATATCACAGGAACAGTTTATCCATCGCCTCTTTACATGAATAAAATTGTTTTGCATATGTCTTTCAATGAGCTGGTTTTAATTTTTAATAATTTCCTAAAAATACCGTGCTTTAGTTAATACATATGTTCCTTGAGCGACTATTTCTGAACAATTTTAATTATTGATTTGTATATCACAGGAACAGTTTATCCATCGCCTCTTTACATGAATACAATTGTTTTGCATATGTCTTTCAATGAGCTGGTTTTAATTTTTAATAATTTCCTAAAAATACCGTGCTTTAGTTAATACATATGTTCCTTGAGCGACTATTTCTAAACAATTTTAATTATTGATTTGTATATCACAGGAAAAGTTTATCCATCGCTTCTTTACATGAATACAATTGTTTTGCATATGTCTTTCAATAAGCTGGTTTTAATTTTTAATAATTTCCTAAAAATACCGTGCTTTAGTTAATACATATGTTCCTTGAGCGACTATTTCGAAACAATTTTAATTATTGATTTGTATATCACAGGAACAGTTTATCCATCGCCTCTTTACATGAATACAATTGTTTTGCATATGTCTTTCAATGAGCTGGTTTTAATTTTTAATAATTTCCTAAAAATACCGTGCTTTAGTTAATACATATGTTCCTTGAGCGACTATTTCTAAACAATTTTAATTATTGATTTGTATATCACAGGAACAGTTTATCCATCGCCTCTTTACATGAATAAAATTGTTTTGCATATGTCTTTCAATGAGCTGGTTTTAATTTTTAATAATTTTCTAAAAATACCGTGCTTTAGTTAATACATATGTTCCTTGAGCGACTATTTCTAAACAATTTTAATTATTGATTTGTATATGACAGGAACAGTTTATCTATCGCCTCTTTACATGAATACAATTGTTTTGCATATGTCTTTCAATGAGCTGGTTTTAATTTTTAATAATTTCCTAAAAATACCGTGCTTTAGTTAATACATATGTTCCTTGAGCGACTATTTCTGAACAATTTTAATTATTGATTTGTATATCACAGAAACAGTTTATCCATCGCCTCTTTACAGGAATACAATTGTTTTGCATATGTCTTTCAATGAGCTGGTTTTAATTTTTAATAATTTCCTAAAAATACCGTGCTTTAGTTAATACATATGTTCCTTGAGCGACTATTTCTAAACAATTTTAATTATTGATTTGTATATCACAGGAACAGTTTATCTATCGCCTCTTTACATGAATAAAATTGTTTTGCATATGTCTTTCAATGAGCTGGTTTTAATTTTTAATAATTTCCTAAAAATACCGTGCTTTAGTTAATACATATGTTCCTTGAGCGACTATTTCTGAACAATTTTAATTATTGATTTGTATATCACAGGAACAGTTTATCCATCGCCTCTTTACATGAATACAATTGTTTTGCATATGTCTTTCAATGAGCTGGTTTTAATTTTTAATAATTTCCTAAAAATACCGTGCTTTAGTTAATACATATGTTCCTTGAGCGACTATTTCTAAACAATTTTAATTATTGATTTGTATATCACAGGAAAAGTTTATCCATCGCTTCTTTACATGAATACAATTGTTTTGCATATGTCTTTCAATAAGCTGGTTTTAATTTTTAATAATTTCCTAAAAATACCGTGCTTTAGTTAATACATATGTTCCTTGAGCGACTATTTCTAAAAAATTTTAATTATTGATTTGTATATCACAGGAACAGTTTATCCATCGCCTCTTTACATGAATACAATTGTTTTGCATATGTCTTTCAATGAGCTGGTTTTAATTCTTAATAATTTCCTAAAAATACCGTGCTTTAGTTAATACATATGTTCCTTGAGCGACTATTTCTAAACAATTTTAATTATTGATTTGTATATCACAGAAACAGTTTATCCATCGCCTCTTTACATGAATACAATTGTTTTGCATATGTCTTTCAATGAGCTGGTTTTAATTTTTAATAATTTCCTAAAAATACCGTGCTTTAGTTAATACATATGTTCCTTGAGCGACTATTTCTAAACAATTTTAATTATTGATTTGTATATCACAGGAACAGTTTATCCATTGCCTCTTTACATGAATACAATTGTTTTGCATATGTCTTTCAATGAGCTGGTTTTAATTTTTAATAATTTCCTAAAAATACCGTGCTTTAGTTAATACATATGTTCCTTGAGCGACTATTTCGAAACAATTTTAATTATTGATTTGTATATCACAGGAACAGTTTATCCATCGCCTCTTTACATGAATACAATTGTTTTGCATATGTCTTTCAATGAGCTGGTTTTAATTTTTAATAATTTCCTAAAAATACCGTGCTTTAGTTAATACATATGTTCCTTGAGCGACTATTTCTAAACAATTTTAATTATTGATTTGTATATCACAGGAACAGTTTATCCATCGCCTCTTTACATGAATAAAATTGTTTTGCATATGTCTTTCAATGAGCTGGTTTTAATTTTTAATAATTTTCTAAAAATACCGTGCTTTAGTTAATACATATGTTCCTTGAGCGACTATTTCTAAACAATTTTAATTATTGATTTGTATATGACAGGAACAGTTTATCTATCGCCTCTTTACATGAATACAATTGTTTTGCATATGTCTTTCAATGAGCTGGTTTTAATTTTTAATAATTTCCTAAAAATACCGTGCTTTAGTTAATACATATGTTCCTTGAGCGACTATTTCTGAACAATTTTAATTATTGATTTGTATATCACAGAAACAGTTTATCCATCGCCTCTTTACAGGAATACAATTGTTTTGCATATGTCTTTCAATGAGCTGGTTTTAATTTTTAATAATTTCCTAAAAATACCGTGCTTTAGTTAATACATATGTTCCTTGAGCGACTATTTCTAAACAATTTTAATTATTGATTTGTATATCACAGGAACAGTTTATCCATCGCCTCTTTACATGAATAAAATTGTTTTGCATATGTCTTTCAATGAGCTGGTTTTAATTTTTAATAATTTCCTAAAAATACCGTGCTTTAGTTAATACATATGTTCCTTGAGCGACTATTTCTGAACAATTTTAATTATTGATTTGTATATCACAGGAACAGTTTATCCATCGCCTCTTTACATGAATACAATTGTTTTGCATATGTCTTTCAATGAGCTGGTTTTAATTTTTAATAATTTCCTAAAAATACCGTGCTTTAGTTAATACATATGTTCCTTGAGCGACTATTTCTAAACAATTTTAATTATTGATTTGTATATGACAGGAACAGTTTATCCATCGCCTCTTTACATGAATACAATTGTTTTGCATATGTCTTTCAATGAGCTGGTTTTAATTTTTAATAATTTCCTAAAAATACCGTGCTTTAGTTAATACATATGTTCCTTGAGCGACTATTTCTAAACAATTTTAATTATTGATTTGTATATCACAGGAAAAGTTTATCCATCGCTTCTTTACATGAATACAATTGTTTTGCATATGTCTTTCAATAAGCTGGTTTTAATTTTTAATAATTTCCTAAAAATACCGTGCTTTAGTTAATACATATGTTCCTTGAGCGACTATTTCTAAACAATTTTAATTATTGATTTGTATATCACAGGAACAGTTTATCCATCGCCTCTTTACATGAATAAAATTGTTTTGCATATGTCTTTCAATGAGCTGGTTTTAATTTTTAATAATTTCCTAAAAATACCGTGCTTTAGTTAATACATATGTTCCTTGAGCGACTATTTCTGAACAATTTTAATTATTGATTTGTATATCACAGGAACAGTTTATCCATCGCCTCTTTACATGAATACAATTGTTTTGCATATGTCTTTCAATGAGCTGGTTTTAATTTTTAATAATTTCCTAAAAATACCGTGCTTTAGTTAATACATATGTTCCTTGAGCGACTATTTCTAAACAATTTTAATTATTGATTTGTATATCACAGGAACAGTTTATCCATCGCCTCTTTACATGAATAAAATTGTTTTGCATATGTCTTTCAATGAGCTGGTTTTAATTTTTAATAATTTCCTAAAAATACCGTGCTTTAGTTAATACATATGTTCCTTGAGCGACTATTTCTGAACAATTTTAATTATTGATTTGTATATCACAGGAACAGTTTATCCATCGCCTCTTTACATGAATACAATTGTTTTGCATATGTCTTTCAATGAGCTGGTTTTAATTTTTAATAATTTCCTAAAAATACCGTGCTTTAGTTAATACATATGTTCCTTGAGCGACTATTTCTAAACAATTTTAATTATTGATTTGTATATCACAGGAAAAGTTTATCCATCGCTTCTTTACATGAATACAATTGTTTTGCATATGTCTTTCAATAAGCTGGTTTTAATTTTTAATAATTTCCTAAAAATACCGTGCTTTAGTTAATACATATGTTCCTTGAGCGACTATTTCGAAACAATTTTAATTATTGATTTGTATATCACAGGAACAGTTTATCCATCGCCTCTTTACATGAATACAATTGTTTTGCATATGTCTTTCAATGAGCTGGTTTTAATTTTTAATAATTTCCTAAAAATACCGTGCTTTAGTTAATACATATGTTCCTTGAGCGACTATTTCTAAACAATTTTAATTATTGATTTGTATATCACAGGAACAGTTTATCCATCGCCTCTTTACATGAATAAAATTGTTTTGCATATGTCTTTCAATGAGCTGGTTTTAATTTTTAATAATTTTCTAAAAATACCGTGCTTTAGTTAATACATATGTTCCTTGAGCGACTATTTCTAAACAATTTTAATTATTGATTTGTATATGACAGGAACAGTTTATCTATCGCCTCTTTACATGAATACAATTGTTTTGCATATGTCTTTCAATGAGCTGGTTTTAATTTTTAATAATTTCCTAAAAATACCGTGCTTTAGTTAATACATATGTTCCTTGAGCGACTATTTCTGAACAATTTTAATTATTGATTTGTATATCACAGAAACAGTTTATCCATCGCCTCTTTACAGGAATACAATTGTTTTGCATATGTCTTTCAATGAGCTGGTTTTAATTTTTAATAATTTCCTAAAAATACCGTGCTTTAGTTAATACATATGTTCCTTGAGCGACTATTTCTAAACAATTTTAATTATTGATTTGTATATCACAGGAACAGTTTATCCATCGCCTCTTTACATGAATAAAATTGTTTTGCATATGTCTTTCAATGAGCTGGTTTTAATTTTTAATAATTTCCTAAAAATACCGTGCTTTAGTTAATACATATGTTCCTTGAGCGACTATTTCTGAACAATTTTAATTATTGATTTGTATATCACAGGAACAGTTTATCCATCGCCTCTTTACATGAATACAATTGTTTTGCATATGTCTTTCAATGAGCTGGTTTTAATTTTTAATAATTTCCTAAAAATACCGTGCTTTAGTTAATACATATGTTCCTTGAGCGACTATTTCTAAACAATTTTAATTATTGATTTGTATATCACAGGAAAAGTTTATCCATCGCTTCTTTACATGAATACAATTGTTTTGCATATGTCTTTCAATAAGCTGGTTTTAATTTTTAATAATTTCCTAAAAATACCGTGCTTTAGTTAATACATATGTTCCTTGAGCGACTATTTCTAAAAAATTTTAATTATTGATTTGTATATCACAGGAACAGTTTATCCATCGCCTCTTTACATGAATACAATTGTTTTGCATATGTCTTTCAATGAGCTGGTTTTAATTCTTAATAATTTCCTAAAAATACCGTGCTTTAGTTAATACATATGTTCCTTGAGCGACTATTTCTAAACAATTTTAATTATTGATTTGTATATCACAGAAACAGTTTATCCATCGCCTCTTTACATGAATACAATTGTTTTGCATATGTCTTTCAATGAGCTGGTTTTAATTTTTAATAATTTCCTAAAAATACCGTGCTTTAGTTAATACATATGTTCCTTGAGCGACTATTTCTAAACAATTTTAATTATTGATTTGTATATCACAGGAACAGTTTATCCATTGCCTCTTTACATGAATACAATTGTTTTGCATATGTCTTTCAATGAGCTGGTTTTAATTTTTAATAATTTCCTAAAAATACCGTGCTTTAGTTAATACATATGTTCCTTGAGCGACTATTTCGAAACAATTTTAATTATTGATTTGTATATCACAGGAACAGTTTATCCATCGCCTCTTTACATGAATACAATTGTTTTGCATATGTCTTTCAATGAGCTGGTTTTAATTTTTAATAATTTCCTAAAAATACCGTGCTTTAGTTAATACATATGTTCCTTGAGCGACTATTTCTAAACAATTTTAATTATTGATTTGTATATCACAGGAACAGTTTATCCATCGCCTCTTTACATGAATAAAATTGTTTTGCATATGTCTTTCAATGAGCTGGTTTTAATTTTTAATAATTTTCTAAAAATACCGTGCTTTAGTTAATACATATGTTCCTTGAGCGACTATTTCTAAACAATTTTAATTATTGATTTGTATATGACAGGAACAGTTTATCTATCGCCTCTTTACATGAATACAATTGTTTTGCATATGTCTTTCAATGAGCTGGTTTTAATTTTTAATAATTTCCTAAAAATACCGTGCTTTAGTTAATACATATGTTCCTTGAGCGACTATTTCTGAACAATTTTAATTATTGATTTGTATATCACAGAAACAGTTTATCCATCGCCTCTTTACAGGAATACAATTGTTTTGCATATGTCTTTCAATGAGCTGGTTTTAATTTTTAATAATTTCCTAAAAATACCGTGCTTTAGTTAATACATATGTTCCTTGAGCGACTATTTCTAAACAATTTTAATTATTGATTTGTATATCACAGGAACAGTTTATCCATCGCCTCTTTACATGAATAAAATTGTTTTGCATATGTCTTTCAATGAGCTGGTTTTAATTTTTAATAATTTCCTAAAAATACCGTGCTTTAGTTAATACATATGTTCCTTGAGCGACTATTTCTGAACAATTTTAATTATTGATTTGTATATCACAGGAACAGTTTATCCATCGCCTCTTTACATGAATACAATTGTTTTGCATATGTCTTTCAATGAGCTGGTTTTAATTTTTAATAATTTCCTAAAAATACCGTGCTTTAGTTAATACATATGTTCCTTGAGCGACTATTTCTAAACAATTTTAATTATTGATTTGTATATGACAGGAACAGTTTATCCATCGCCTCTTTACATGAATACAATTGTTTTGCATATGTCTTTCAATGAGCTGGTTTTAATTTTTAATAATTTCCTAAAAATACCGTGCTTTAGTTAATACATATGTTCCTTGAGCGACTATTTCGAAACAATTTTAATTATTGATTTGTATATCACAGGAACAGTTTATCCATCGCCTCTTTACATGAATACAATTGTTTTGCATATGTCTTTCAATGAGCTGGTTTTAATTTTTAATAATTTCCTAAAAATACCGTGCTTTAGTTAATACATATGTTCCTTGAGCGACTATTTCTAAACAATTTTAATTATTGATTTGTATATCACAGGAACAGTTTATCCATCGCCTCTTTACATGAATAAAATTGTTTTGCATATGTCTTTCAATGAGCTGGTTTCAATTTTTAATAATTTCCTAAAAATACCGTGCTTTAGTTAATACATATGTTCCTTGAGCGACTATTTCTAAACAATTTTAATTATTGATTTGTATATGACAGGAACAGTTTATCCATCGCCTCTTCACATGAATACAATTGTTTTGCATATGTCTTTCAATGAGCTGGTTTTAATTTTTAATAATTTCCTAAAAATACCGTGCTTTAGTTAATACATATGTTCCTTGAGCGACTATTTCTGAACAATTTTAATTATTGATTTGTATATCACAGAAACAGTTTATCCATCGCCTCTTTACAGGAATACAATTGTTTTGCATATGTCTTTCAATGAGCTGGTTTTAATTTTTAATAATTTCCTAAAAATACCGTGCTTTAGTTAATACATATGTTCCTTGAGCGACTATTTCGAAACAATTTTAATTATTGATTTGTATATCACAGGAACAGTTTATCCATCGCCTCTTTACATGAATACAATTGTTTTGCATATGTCTTTCAATGAGCTGGTATTAATTTTTAATAATTTCCTAAAAATACCGTGCTTTAGTTAGTACATATGTTCCTTGAGCGACTATTTCTGAACAATTTTAATTATTGATTTGTATATCACAGGAACAGTTTATCCATCGCCTCTTTACATGAATACAATTGTTTTGCATATGTCTTTCAATGAGCTGGTATTAATTTTTAATAATTTCCTAAAAATACCGTGCTTTAGTTAATACATATGTTCCTTGAGCGACTATTTCGAAACAATTTTAATTATTGATTTGTATATGACAGGAACAGTTTATCCATCGCCTCTTTACATGAATACAATTGTTTTGCATATGTCTTTCAATGAGCTGGTATTAATTTTTAATAATTTCCTAAAAATACCGTGCTTTAGTTAATACATATGTTCCTTGAGCGACTATTTCTAAACAATTTTAATTATTGATTTGTATATCACAGAAACAGTTTATCCATCGCCTCTTTACATGAATACAATTGTTTTGCATATGACTTAAAGAGCTGGTTTTAATTTTTACTAATTTCCTAAAAATACCGTGCTTTAGTTAATACATATGTTCCTTGAGCCACTATTTCGAAACAATTTTAATTATTGATTTGTATATCACAGGAACAGTTTATCCATCGCCTCTTTACATGAATACAATTGTTTTGCATATGTCTTTCAATGAGCTGGTTTTAATTTTTAATAATTTCCTAAAAATACCGTGCTTTAGTTAATACATATGTTCCTTGAGCGACTATTTCGAAACAATTTTAATTATTGATTTGTATATCACAGGAACAGTTTATCCATCGCCTCTTTACATGAATACAATTGTTTTGCATATGTCTTTCAATGAGCTGGTATTAATTTTTAATAATTTCCTAAAAATACCGTGCTTTAGTTAGTACATATGTTCCTTGAGCGACTATTTCTGAACAATTTTAATTATTGATTTGTATATCACAGGAACAGTTTATCCATCGCCTCTTTACATGAATACAATTGTTTTGCATATGTCTTTCAATGAGCTGGTTTTAATTTTTAATAATTTCCTAAAAATACCGTGCTTTAGTTAATACATATGTTCCTTGAGCGACTATTTCGAAACAATTTTGATTATTGATTTGTATATCACAGGAAAAGTTTATCCATCGCTTCTTTACATGAATACAATTGTTTTGAATATGTCTTTCAATGAGCTGGTTTTAATTTTTAATAATTTCCTAAAAATACCGTGCTTTAGTTAATACATATGTTCCTTGAGCGACTATTTCTAAAAAATTTTAATTATTGATTTGTATATCACAGGAACAGTTTATCCATCGCCTCTTTACATGAATACAATTGTTTTGCATATGTCTTTCAATGAGCTGGTTTTAATTCTTAATAATTTCCTAAAAATACCGTGCTTTAGTTAATACATATGTTCCTTGAGCGACTATTTCTAAACAATTTTAATTATTGATTTGTATATGACAGGAACAGTTTATCCATCGCCTCTTTACATGAATACAATTGTTTTGCATATGTCTTTCAATGAGCTGGTTTTAATTTTTACTAATTTCCTAAAAATACCGTGCTTTAGTTAATACATATGTTCCTTGAGCGACTATTTCGAAACAATTTTAATTATTGATTTGTATATCACAGGAACAGTTTATCCATCGCCTCTTTACATGAATACAATTGTTTTGCATATGTCTTTCAATGAGCTGGTTTTAATTTTTAATAATTTCCTAAAAATACCGTGCTTTAGTTAATACATATGTTCCTTGAGCGACTATTTCGAAACAATTTTAATTATTGATTTGTATATCACAGGAACAGTTTATCCATCGCCTCTTTACATGAATACAATTGTTTTGCATATGTCTTTCAATGAGCTGGTTTTAATTTTTAATAATTTCCTAAAAATACCGTGCTTTAGTTAATACATATGTTCCTTGAGCGACTATTTCTAAACAATTTTAATTATTGATTTGTATATCACAGGAACAGTTTATCCATCGCCTCTTTACATGAATAAAATTGTTTTGCATATGTCTTTCAATGAGCTGGTTTTAATTTTTAATAATTTTCTAAAAATACCGTGCTTTAGTTAATACATATGTTCCTTGAGCGACTATTTCTAAACAATTTTAATTATTGATTTGTATATGACAGGAACAGTTTATCTATCGCCTCTTTACATGAATACAATTGTTTTGCATATGTCTTTCAATGAGCTGGTTTTAATTTTTAATAATTTCCTAAAAATACCGTGCTTTAGTTAATACATATGTTCCTTGAGCGACTATTTCTGAACAATTTTAATTATTGATTTGTATATCACAGAAACAGTTTATCCATCGCCTCTTTACAGGAATACAATTGTTTTGCATATGTCTTTCAATGAGCTGGTTTTAATTTTTAATAATTTCCTAAAAATACCGTGCTTTAGTTAATACATATGTTCCTTGAGCGACTATTTCTAAACAATTTTAATTATTGATTTGTATATCACAGGAACAGTTTATCCATCGCCTCTTTACATGAATAAAATTGTTTTGCATATGTCTTTCAATGAGCTGGTTTTAATTTTTAATAATTTCCTAAAAATACCGTGCTTTAGTTAATACATATGTTCCTTGAGCGACTATTTCTGAACAATTTTAATTATTGATTTGTATATCACAGGAACAGTTTATCCATCGCCTCTTTACATGAATACAATTGTTTTGCATATGTCTTTCAATGAGCTGGTTTTAATTTTTAATAATTTCCTAAAAATACCGTGCTTTAGTTATTACATATGTTCCTTGAGCGACTATTTCTAAACAATTTTAATTATTGATTTGTATATGACAGGAACAGTTTATCCATCGCCTTTTTACATGAATACAATTGTTTTGCATATGTCTTTCAATGAGCTGGTTTTAATTTTTAATAATTTCCTAAAAATACCGTGCTTTAGTTAATACATATGTTCCTTGAGCGACTATTTCTAAACAATTTTAATTATTGATTTGTATATCACAGGAACAGTTTATCCATCGCCTCTTTACATGAATACAATTGTTTTGCATATGTCTTTCAATGAGCTGGTTTTAATTTTTAATAATTTCCTAAAAATACCGTGCTTTAGTTAATACATATGTTCCTTGAGCGACTATTTCTAAAAAATTTTAATTATTGATTTGTATATCACAGGAACAGTTTATCCATCGCCTCTTTACATGAATAAAATTGTTTTGCATATGTCTTTCAATGAGCTGGTTTTAATTTTTAATAATTTCCTAAAAATACCGTGCTTTAGTTAATACATATGTTCCTTGAGCGACTATTTCTAAACAATTTTAATTATTGAATTGTATATGACAGGAACAGTTTATCCATCGCCTCTTTACATGAATACAATTGTTTTGCATATGTCTTTCAATGAGCTGGTTTTAATTTTTAATAATTTCCTAAAAATACCGTGCTTTAGTTAATACATATGTTCCTTGAGCGACTATTTCTGAACAATTTTAATTATTGATTTGTATATCACAGAAACAGTTTATCCATCGCCTCTTTACAGGAATACAATTGTTTTGCATATGTCTTTCAATGAGCTGGTTTTAATTTTTAATAATTTCCTAAAAATACCGTGCTTTAGTTAATACATATGTTCCTTGAGCGACTATTTCGAAACAATTTTAATTATTGATTTGTATATCACAGGAACAGTTTATCCATCGCCTCTTTACATGAATACAATTGTTTTGCATATGTCTTTCAATGAGCTGGTATTAATTTTTAATAATTTCCTAAAAATACCGTGCTTTAGTTAGTACATATGTTCCTTGAGCGACTATTTCTGAACAATTTTAATTATTGATTTGTATATCACAGGAACAGTTTATCCATCGCCTCTTTACATGAATACAATTGTTTTGCATATGTCTTTCAATGAGCTGGTATTAATTTTTAATAATTTCCTAAAAATACCGTGCTTTAGTTAATACATATGTTCCTTGAGCGACTATTTCGAAACAATTTTAATTATTGATTTGTATATGACAGGAACAGTTTATCCATCGCCTCTTTACATGAATACAATTGTTTTGCATATGTCTTTCAATGAGCTGGTTTTAATTTTTAATAATTTCCTAAAAATACCGTGCTTTAGTTAATACATATGTTCCTTGAGCGACTATTTCTAAACAATTTTAATTATTGATTTGTATATCACAGAAACAGTTTATCCATCGCCTCTTTACATGAATACAATTGTTTTGCATATGTCTTTTAAAGAGCTGGTTTTAATTTTTACTAATTTCCTAAAAATACCGTGCTTTAGTTAATACATATGTTCCTTGAGCCACTATTTCGAAACAATTTTAATTATTGATTTGTATATCACAGGAACAGTTTATCCATCGCCTCTTTACATGAATACAATTGTTTTGCATATGTCTTTCAATGAGCTGGTTTTAATTTTTAATAATTTCCTAAAAATACCGTGCTTTAGTTAATACATATGTTCCTTGAGCGACTATTTCGAAACAATTTTAATTATTGATTTGTATATCACAGGAACAGTTTATCCATCGCCTCTTTACATGAATACAATTGTTTTGCATATGTCTTTCAATGAGCTGGTATTAATTTTTAATAATTTCCTAAAAATACCGTGCTTTAGTTAGTACATATGTTCCTTGAGCGACTATTTCTGAACAATTTTAATTATTGATTTGTATATCACAGGAACAGTTTATCCATCGCCTTTTTACATGAATACAATTGTTTTGCATATGTCTTTCAATGAGCTGGTTTTAATTTTTAATAATTTCCTAAAAATACCGTGCTTTAGTTAATACATATGTTCCTTGAGCGACTATTTCGAAACAATTTTAATTATTGATTTGTATATCACAGGAACAGTTTATCCATCGCCTCTTTACATGAATACAATTGTTTTGCATATGTCTTTCAATAAGCTGGTTTTAATTTTTAATAATTTCCTAAAAATACCGTGCTTTAGTTAATACATATGTTCCTTGAGCGACTATTTCGAAACAATTTTAATTATTGATTTGTATATCACAGGAACAGTTTATCTATCGCCTCTTTACATGAATACAATTGTTTTGCTTATGTCTTTCAATGAGCTGGTTTTAATTTTTAATAATTTCCTAAAAATACCGTGCTTTAGTTAATACATATGTTTCTTGAGCGACTATTTCTGAACAATTTTAATTATTGATTTGTATATCACAGAAACAGTTTATCCATCGCCTCTTTACATGAATACAATTGTTTTGCATATGTCTTTCAATGAGCTGGTTTTAATTTTTAATAATTTCCTAAAAATACCGTGCTTTAGTTAATACATATGTTCCTTGAGCGACTATTTCGAAACAATTTTAATTATTGATTTGTATATCACAGGAACAGTTTATCCATCGCCTCTTTACATGAATACAATTGTTTTGCATATGTCTTTCAATGAGCTGGTATTAATTTTTAATAATTTCCTAAAAATACCGTGCTTTAGTTAGTACATATGTTCCTTGAGCGACTATTTCTGAACAATTTTAATTATTGATTTGTATATCACAGGAACAGTTTATCCATCGCCTCTTTACATGAATACAATTGTTTTGCATATGTCTTTCAATGAGCTGGTTTTAATTTTTAATAATTTCCTAAAAATACCGTGCTTTAGTTAATACATATGTTCCTTGAGCGACTATTTCGAAACAATTTTAATTATTGATTTGTATATCACAGGAACAGTTTATCCATCGCCTCTTTACATGAATACAATTGTTTTGCATATGTCTTTCAATGAGCTGGTATTAATTTTTAATAATTTCCTAAAAATACCGTGCTTTAGTTAGTACATATGTTCCTTGAGCGACTATTTCTGAACAATTTTAATTATTGATTTGTATATCACAGGAACAGTTTATCCATCGCCTTTTTACATGAATACAATTGTTTTGCATATGTCTTTCAATGAGCTGGTTTTAATTTTTAATAATTTCCTAAAAATACCGTGCTTTAGTTAATACATATGTTCCTTGAGCGACTATTTAGAAACAATTTTAATTATTGATTTGTATATCACAGGAACAGTTTATCCATCGCCTCTTTACATGAATACAATTGTTTTGCATATGTCTTTCAATAAGCTGGTTTTAATTTTTAATAATTTCCTAAAAATACCGTGCTTTAGTTAATACATATGTTCCTTGAGCGACTATTTCGAAACAATTTTAATTATTGATTTGTATATCACAGGAACAGTTTATCTATCGCCTCTTTACATGAATACAATTGTTTTGCTTATGTCTTTCAATGAACTGGTTTTAATTTTTAATAATTTCCTAAAAATACCGTGCTTTAGTTAATACATATGTTTCTTGAGCGACTATTTCTGAACAATTTTAATTATTGATTTGTATATCACAGAAACAGTTTATCCATCGCCTCTTTACATGAATACAATTGTTTTGCATATGTCTTTCAATGAGCTGGTTTTAATTTTTAATAATTTCCTAAAAATACCGTGCTTTAGTTAATACATATGTTCCTTGAGCGACTATTTCGAAACAATTTTAATTATTGATTTGTATATCACAGGAACAGTTTATCCATCGCCTCTTTACATGAATACATTTGTTTTGCATATGTCTTTCAATGAGCTGGTATTAATTTTTAATAATTTCCTAAAAATACCGTGCTTTAGTTAGTACATATGTTCCTTGAGCGACTATTTCTGAACAATTTTAATTATTGATTTGTATATCACAGGAACAGTTTATCCATCGCCTCTTTACATGAATACAATTGTTTTGCATATGTCTTTCAATGAGCTGGTTTTAATTTTTAATAATTTCCTAAAAATACCGTGCTTTAGTTAATACATATGTTCCTTGAGCGACTATTTCGAAACAATTTTAATTATTGATTTGTATATCACAGGAACAGTTTATCCATCGCCTCTTTACATGAATACAATTGTTTTGCATATGTCTTTCAATAAGCTGGTTTTAATTTTTAATAATTTCCTAAAAATACCGTGCTTTAGTTAATACATATGTTCCTTGAGCGACTATTTCGAAACAATTTTAATTATTGATTTGTATATCACAGGAACAGTTTATCTATCGCCTCTTTACATGAATACAATTGTTTTGCTTATGTCTTTCAATGAGCTGGTTTTAATTTTTAATAATTTCCTAAAAATACCGTGCTTTAGTTAATACATATGTTCCTTGAGCGACTATTTCTAAACAATTTTAATTATTGATTTGTATATTACAGAAACAGTTTATCCATCGCCTCTTTACATGAATACAATTGTTTTGCATATGACTTAAAGAGCTGGTTTTAATTTTTAATAATTTCCTAAAAATACCGTGCTTTAGTTAATACATATGTTCCTTGAGCCACTATTTCTAAACAATTTTAATTATTGATTTGTATATCACAGGAACAGTTTATCCATCGCTTCTTTACATGAATACAATTGTTTTGCGTATGTCTTTCAATGAGCTGGTTTTAATTTTTAATAATTTCCTAAAAATACCGTGCTTTAGTTAATACATATGTTCCTTGAGCGACTATTTCTAAAAAAATTTAATTATTGATTTGTATATCACAGGAACAGTTTATCCATCGCCTCTTTACATAAATACAATTGTTTTGCATATGTCTTTCAATAAGCTGGTTTTAATTTTTACTAATTTCCTAAAAATACCGTGCTTTAGTTAATACATATGTTCCTTGAGCGACTATTTCGAAACAATTTTAATTATTAATTTGTATATGACAGGAACAGTTTATCCATCGCCTCTTTACATGAATACAATTGTTTTGCATATGTCTTTCAATGAGCTGGTTTTAATTTTTACTAATTTCCTAAAAATACCGTGCTTTAGTTAATACATATGTTCCTTGAGCGACTATTTCTAAAAAATTTTAATTATTGATTTGTATATCACAGGAACAGTTTATCCATCGCCTCTTTACATGAATACAATTGTTTTGCATATGTCTTTCAATGAGCTGGTTTTAATTTTTAATAATTTCCTAAAAATACCGTGCTTTAGTTAATACATATGTTCCTTGAGCGACTATTTCGAAACAATTTTAATTATTGATTTGTATATCACAGGAACAGTTTATCCATCGCCTCTTTACATGAATACAATTGTTTTGCATATGTCTTTCAATGAGCTGGCTTTAATTTTTAATAATTTCCTAAAAATACCGTGCTTTAGTTAATACATATGTTCCTTGAGCGACTGTTTCTGAACAATTTTAATTATTGATTTGTATATCACAGGAACAGTTTATCCATCGCCTCTTTACATGAATACAATTGTTTTGCATATGTCTTTCAATGAGCTGGTTTTAATTTTTAATAATTTCCTAAAAATACCGTGCTTTAGTTAATACATATGTTCCTTGAGCGACTATTTCTAAACAATTTTAATTATGGATTTGTATATCACAGGAACAGTTTATCCATCGCCTCTTTACATGAATAAAATTGTTTTGCATATGTCTTTCAATGAGCTGGTTTTAATTTTTAATAATTTCCTAAAAATACCGTGCTTTAGTTAATACATATGTTCCTTGAGCGACTATTTCGAAACAATTTTAATTATTGATTTGTATATCACAGGAACAGTTTATCCATCGCCTCTTTACATGAATACAATTGTTTTGCATATGTCTTTCAATGAGCTGGTTTTAATTTTTAATAATTTCCTAAAAATACCGTGCTTTAGTTAATACATATGTTCCTTGAGCGACTATTTTGAAACAATTTTAATTATTGATTTGTATGTCACAGAAACAGTTTATCCATCGCCTCTTTACAGGAATACAATTGTTTTGCATATGTCTTTCAATGAGCTGGTTTTAATTTTTAATATTTTCCTAAAAATACCGTGCTTTAGTTAATACATAATATGTTCCTTGAGCGACTATTTCTGAATAATTTTAATTATTGATTTGTATATCACAGAAACAGTTTATCCATTGCCTCTTTACAGAAATACAATTGTTTTGCATATGTCTTTCAATGAGCTGGTTTTAATTTTTAAAAATTTCCTAAAAATACCGTGCTTTAGTTAATACATATGTTTCTTGTGCGACTATTTCGAAACAATTTCAATTATTGATTTGTATATGACAGGAACAGTTTATCCATCGCCTCTTTACATGAATAAAATTGTTTTGCATATGTCTTTTAATGAGCTGGTTTTAATTTTTAATAATTTCCTAAAAATACCGTGCTTTAGTTAATACATATGTTCCTTGTGCGACTATTTTGAAACAATTTCAATTATTGATTTGTATATGACAGGAACAGTTTATCCATCGCTTCTTTACATGAATACAATTGTTTTGCATATGTCTTTCAATGAGCTGGTTTTATTTTTTAATAATTTCCTAAAAATACCGTGCTTTAGTTAATACATATGTTCCTTGAGCGACTATTTCTAAACAATTTTAATTATTGATTTGTATATCACAGAAACAGTTTATCCATCGTCTCTTTACATGAATACAATTGTTTTGCATATGTCTTTCAATGAGCTGGTTTTAATTTTTAATAATTTCCTAAAAATACCGTGCTTTAGTTAATACATATGTTCCTTGAGCGACTATTTCTAAAAAAATTTAATTATTGATTTGTATATGACAGGAACAGTTTATCCATCGCTTCTTTACATGAATACAATTGTTTTGCATATGTCTTTCAATGAGCTGGTTTTATTTTTTAATAATTTCCTAAAAATACCGTGCTTTAGTTAATACATATGTTCCTTGAGCGACTATTTCTAAACAATTTTAATTATTGATTTGTATATCACAGGAACAGTTTATCCATCGCTTCTTTACATGAATACAATTGTTTTGCGTATGTCTTTCAATGAGCTGGTTTTAATTTTTAATAATTTCCTAAAAATACCGTGCTTTAGTTAATACATATGTTCCTTGAGCGACTATTTCTAAAAAAAATTAATTATTGATTTGTATATCACAGGAACAGTTTATCCATCGCCTCTTTACATAAATACAATTGTTTTGCATATGTCTTTCAATGAGCTGGTTTTAATTTTTACTAATTTCCTAAAAATACCGTGCTTTAGTTAATACATATGTTCCTTGAGCGACTATTTCGAAACAATTTTAATTATTAATTTGTATATGACAGGAACAGTTTATCTATCGCCTCTTTACATGAATACAATTGTTTTGCATATGTCTTTCAATGAGCTGGTTTTAACTTTTAATAATTTCCTAAAAATACCGTGCTTTAGTTAATACATATGTTCCTTGAGCGACTATTTCTAAAAAATTTTAATTATTGATTTGTATATCACAGGAACAGTTTATCCATCGCCTCTTTACATGAATACAATTGTTTTGCATATGTCTTTCAATGAGCTGGTTTTAATTTTTAATAATTTCCTAAAAATACCGTGCTTTAGTTAATACATATGTTCCTTGAGCGACTATTTCTGAACAATTTTAAATATTGATTTGTATATCACAGGAACAGTTTATCCATCGCCTCTTTACATGAACACAATTGTTTTGCATATGTCTTTCAATGAGCTGGCTTTAATTTTTAATAATTTCCTAAAAATACCGTGCTTTAGTTAATACATATGTTCCTTGAGCGACTGTTTCTGAACAATTTTAATTATTGATTTGTATATCACAGGAACAGTTTATCCATCGCCTCTTTACATGAATACAATTGTTTTGCATATGTCTTTCAATGAGCTGGTTTTAATTTTTAATAATTTCCTAAAAATACCGTGCTTTAGTTAATACATATGTTCCTTGAGCGACTATTTCTAAACAATTTTTATTATGGATTTGTATATCACAGGAACAGTTTATCCATCGCCTCTTTACATGAATAAAATTGTTTTGCATATGTCTTTCAATGAGCTGGTTTTAATTTTTAATAATTTCCTAAAAATACCGTGCTTTAGTTAATACATATGTTCCTTGAGCGACTATTTCGAAACAATTTTAATTATTGATTTGTATATCACAGGAACAGTTTATCCATCGCCTCTTTACATGAATACAATTGTTTTGCACATGTCTTTCAATGAGCTGGTTTTAATTTTTAATAATTTCCTAAAAATACCGTGCTTTAGTTAATACATATGTTCCTTGAGCGACTATTTCGAAACAATTTTAATTATTGATTTGTATGTCACAGAAACAGTTTATCCATCGCCTCTTTACAGGAATACAATTGTTTTGCATATGTCTTTCAATGAGCTGGTTTTAATTTTTAATAATTTCCTAAAAATACCGTGCTTTAGTTAATACATATGTTCCTTGAGCGACTATTTCTGAACAATTTTAATTATTGATTTGTATATCACAGAAACACTTTATCCATCGCCTCTTTACAGGAATACAATTGTTTTGCATATGTCTTTCAATGAGCTGGTTTTAATTTTTAAAAATTTCCTAAAAATACCGTGCTTTAGTTAATACATATGTTTCTTGTGCGACTATTTCGAAACAATTTCAATTATTGATTTGTATATGACAGGAACAGTTTATCCATCGCCTTTTTACATGAATAAAATTGTTTTGCATATGTCTTTCAATGAGCTGGTTTTAATTTTTAATAATTTCCTAAAAATACCGTGCTTTAGTTAATACATATGTTCCTTGTGCGACTATTTTGAAACAATTTCAATTATTGATTTGTATATGACAGGAACAGTTTATCCATCGCTTCTTTACATGAATACAATTGTTTTGCATATGTCTTTCAATGAGCTGGTTTTATTTTTTAATAATTTCCTAAAAATACCGTGCTTTAGTTAATACATATGTTCCTTGAGCGACTATTTCTAAACAATTTTAATTATTGATTTGTATATCACAGAAACAGTTTATCCATCGCCTCTTTACATGAATACAATTGTTTTGCATATGTCTTTCAATGAGCTGGTTTTAATTTTTAATAATTTCCTAAAAATACCGTGCTTTAGTTAATACAAATGTTCCTTGAGCGACTATTTCTAAACAATTTTAATTATTGATTTGTATATCACAGGAACAGTTTATCCATCGCCTCTTTGCAGGATTACAATTGTTTTGCATATGTCTTTCAATGAGCTGGTTTTAATTTTTAATAATTTCCTAAAAATACCGTGCTTTAGATAATACATATGTTCCTTGAGCGACTATTTCTAAACAATTTTAATTATTGATTTGTATATCACAGGAACAGTTTATCCATCGCCTCTTTACAGGAATACAATTGTTTTGCATATGTCTTTCAATGAGCTGGTTTTAATTTTTAATAATTTCCTAAAAATACCGTGCATTAGTTAATACATATGTTCCTTGAGCGACTATTTCTGAACAATTTTAATTATTAATTTGTATATCACAGGAACAGTTTATCCATCGCCTCTTTACATGAATACAATTATTTTGCATATGTCTTTCAATGAGCTGGTTTTAATTTTTAATAATTTCCTAAAAATACCGTGCTTTAGTTAATACATATGTTCCTTGAGCGAATATTTCTAAAAAATTTTAATTATTGATTTGTATATCACAGGAACAGTTTATCCATCGCCTCTTTACATGAATACAATTGTTTTGCATATGTCTTTCAATGAGCTGGTTTTAATTTTTAATAATTTCCTAAAAATACCGTGCTTTAGTTAATACATATGTTCCTTGAGCGACTATTTCGAAACAATTTTAATTATTGATTTGTATATCACAGGAACAGTTTATCCATCGCCTCTTTACATGAATACAATTGTTTTGCATATGTCTTTCAATGAGCTGGCTTTAATTTTTAATAATTTCCTAAAAATACCGTGCTTTAGTTAATACATATGTTCCTTGAGCGACTGTTTCTGAACAATTTTAATTATTGATTTGTATATCACAGGAACAGTTTATCCATCGCCTCTTTACATGAATACAATTGTTTTGCATATGTCTTTCAATGAGCTGGTTTTAATTTTTAATAATTTCCTAAAAATACCGCGCTTTAGTTAATACATATGTTCCTTGAGCGACTATTTCTAAACAATTTTAATTATGGATTTGTATATCACAGGAACAGTTTATCCATCGCCTCTTTACATGAATACAATTGTTTTGCATATGTCTTTCAATGAGCTGGTTTTAATTTTTAATAATTTCCTAAAAATACCGTGCTTTAGTTAATACATATGTTCCTTGAGCGACTATTTCTGAACAATTTTAATTATTGATTTGTATGTCACAGAAACAGTTTATCCATCGCCTCTTTACAGGAATACAATTGTTTTGCATATGTCTTTCAATGAGCTGGTTTTAATTTTTAATAATTTCCTAAAAATACCGTGCTTTAGTTAATACATATGTTCCTTGAGCGACTATTTCTGAACAATTTTAATTATTGATTTGTATATCACAGAAACAGTTTATCCATCGCCTCTTTACAGGAATACAATTGTTTTGCATTTGTCTTTCAATGAGCTGGTTTTAATTTTTAAAAATTTCCTAAAAATACCGTGCTTTAGTTAATACATATGTTTCTTGTGCGACTATTTCGAAACAATTTCAATTATTGATTTGTATATGACAGGAACAGTTTATCCATCGCCTTTTTACATGAATACAATTGTTTTGCATATGTCTTTCAATGAGCTGGTTTTAATTTTTAATAATTTCCTAAAAATACCGTGCTTTAGTTAATACATATGTTCCTTGTGCGACTATTTTGAAACAATTTCAATTATTGATTTGTATATGACAGGAACAGTTTATCCATCGCTTCTTTACATGAATACAATTGTTTTGCATATGTCTTTCAATGAGCTGGTTTTATTTTTTAATAATTTCCTAAAAATACCGTGCTTTAGTTAATACATATGTTCCTTGAGCGACTATTTCTAAACACTTTTAATTATTGATTTGTATATCACAGAAACAGTTTATCCATCGCCTCTTTACATGAATACAATTGTTTTGCATATGTCTTTCAATGAGCTGGTATTAATTTTTAATAATTTCCTAAAAATACCGTGCTTTAGTTAATACATATGTTCCTTGTGCGACTATTTCGAAACAATTTCAATTATTGATTTGTATATCACAGGAACAGTTTATCCATCGCCTCTTTACATGAATACAATTGTTTTGCATATGTCTTTCAATGAGCTGGTTTAAATTTTTTATAATTTCCTAAAAATACTGTGCTTTAGTTAATACATATGTTCCTTGAGCGACTATTTCTAAACAATTTTAATTATTGATTTGTATATCACAGGAACAGTTTATTCATCGCCTCTTTACAGGAATACAATTGTTTTGCATATGTCTTTCAATGAGCTGGTTTTAATTTTTAATAATTTCCTAAAAATACCGTGCATTAGTTAATACATATGTTCCTTGAGCGACTATTTCTGAACAATTTTAATTATTGATTTGTATATCACAGGAACAGTTTATCCATCGCCTCTTTACATGAATACAATTGTTTTGCATATGTCTTTCAATGAGCTGGTTTTAATTTTTAATAATTTCCTAAAAATACCGTGCTTTAGTTAATACATATGTTCCTTGTGCGACTATTTTGAAACAATTTCAATTATTGATTTGTATATGACAGGAACAGTTTATCCATCGCTTCTTTACATGAATACAATTGTTTTGCATATGTCTTTCAATGAGCTGGTTTTATTTTTTAATAATTTCCTAAAAATACCGTGCTTTAGTTAATACATATGTTCCTTGAGCGACTATTTCTAAACAATTTTAATTATTGATTTGTATATCACAGAAACAGTTTATCCATCGCCTCTTTACATGAATACAATTGTTTTGCATATGTCTTTCAATGAGCTGGTTTTAATTTTTAATAATTTCCTAAAAATACCGTGCTTTAGTTAATACAAATGTTCCTTGAGCGACTATTTCTAAACAATTTTAATTATTGATTTGTATATCACAGGAACAGTTTATCCATCGCCTCTTTGCAGGATTACAATTGTTTTGCATATGTCTTTCAATGAGCTGGTTTTAATTTTTAATAATTTCCTAAAAATACCGTGCTTTAGATAATACATATGTTCCTTGAGCGACTATTTCTAAACAATTTTAATTATTGATTTGTATATCACAGGAACAGTTTATCCATCGCCTCTTTACAGGAATACAATTATTTTGCATATGTCTTTCAATGAGCTGGTTTTAATTTTTAATAATTTCCTAAAAATACCGTGCATTAGTTAATACATATGTTCCTTGAGCGACTATTTCTGAACAATTTTAATTATTAATTTGTATATCACAGGAACAGTTTATCCATCGCCTCTTTACATGAATACAATTATTTTGCATATGTCTTTCAATGAGCTGGTTTTAATTTTTAATAATTTCCTAAAAATACCGTGCTTTAGTTAATACATATGTTCCTTGAGCGACTATTTCTAAAAAATTTTAATTATTGATTTGTATATCACAGGAACAGTTTATCTATCGCCTCTTTACATGAATACAATTGTTTTGCATATGTCTTTCAATGAGCTGGTTTTAATTTTTAATAATTTCCTAAAAATACCGTGCTTTAGTTAATACATATGTTCCTTGAGCGACTATTTCGAAACAATTTTAATTATTGATTTGTATATCACAGGAACAGTTTATCCATCGCCTCTTTACATGAATACAATTGTTTTGCATATGTCTTTCAATGAGCTGGTTTTAATTTTTAATAATTTCCTAAAAATACCGTGCTTTAGTTAATACATATGTTCCTTGAGCGACTGTTTCTGAACAATTTTAATTATTAATTTGTATATCACAGGAACAGTTTATCCATCGCCTCTTTACATGAATACAATTGTTTTGCATATGTCTTTCAATGAGCTGGTTTTAATTTTTAATAATTTCCTAAAAATACCGTGCTTTAGTTAATACATATGTTCCTTGAGCGACTATTTCTAAACAATTTTAATTATGGATTTGTATATCACAGGAACAGTTTATCCATCGCCTCTTTACATGAATACAATTGTTTTGCATATGTCTTTCAATGAGCTGGTTTTAATTTTTAATAATTTCCTAAAAATACCGTGCTTTAGTTAATACATATGTTCCTTGAGCGACTATTTCTGAACAATTTTAATTATTGATTTGTATGTCACAGAAACAGTTTATCCATCGCCTCTTTACAGGAATACAATTGTTTTGCATATGTCTTTCAATGAGCTGGTTTTAATTTTTAATAATTTCCTAAAAATACCGTGCTTTAGTTAATACATATGTTCCTTGAGCGACTATTTCTGAACAATTTTAATTATTGATTTGTATATCACAGAAACAGTTTATCCATCGCCTCTTTACAGGAATACAATTGTTTTGCATTTGTCTTTCAATGAGCTGGTTTTAATTTTTAAAAATTTCCTAAAAATACCGTGCTTTAGTTAATACATATGTTTCTTGTGCGACTATTTCGAAACAATTTCAATTATTGATTTGTATATGACAGGAACAGTTTATCCATCGCCTTTTTACATGAATAAAATTGTTTTGCATATGTCTTTCAATGAGCTGGTTTTAATTTTTAATAATTTCCTAAAAATACCGTGCTTTAGTTAATACATATGTTCCTTGTGCGACTATTTTGAAACAATTTCAATTATTGATTTGTATATGACAGGAACAGTTTATCCATCGCTTCTTTACATGAATACAATTGTTTTGCATATGTCTTTCAATGAGCTGGTTTTATTTTTTAATAATTTCCTAAAAATACCGTGCTTTAGTTAATACATATGTTCCTTGAGCGACTATTTCTAAACAATTTTAATTATTGATTTGTATATCACAGAAACAGTTTATCCATCGCCTCTTTACATGAATACAATTGTTTTGCATATGTCTTTCAATGAGCTGGTATTACTTTTTAATAATTTCCTAAAAATACCGTGCTTTAGTTAATACATATGTTCCTTGTGCGACTATTTCGAAACAATTTCAATTATTGATTTGTATATCACAGGAACAGTTTATCCATCGCCTCTTTACATGAATACAATTGTTTTGCATATGTCTTTCAATGAGCTGGTTTTAATTTTTAATAATTTCCTAAAAAAACCGTGCTTTAGTTAATACATATGTTCCTTGAGCGACTATTTCTAAACAATTTTAATTATTGATTTGTATATCACAGGAACAGTTTATCCATCGCCTCTTTACAGAAATACAATTGTTTTGCATATGTCTTTCAATGAGCTGGCTTTAATTTTTAATAATTTCCTAAAAATACCGTGCTTTAGTTAACCCATTAAACGCCAAGCATTAAAATACCGGTTTGATTTCGAATTTTTGTTAATATTCTATCTGATTAGGGTCCAATTAAGACATTTCTGTAGTTTTTTGGAAAAAAAATTCTTTATATTTTACGAAAATTAATGTTGCGTTAACGCATCAATGGCATATAGTAGTAGTAATTGGGAAAAAATAAAATGTTTGTTTTTATAATGTTTTTTTATTTATTTTTATATAATTATGTTTTATGAGTATAAATATTTAAAAACGAAAAATTTAAAACGAAAAAAAAAAGAAATTCTAAAAGAATATAAAAATAAAACTGCAAATTCTTATGGTTTATGGCATCGAACAATGGCCTAAGCTTAGCAAATTTATCTTTTTTGTCTAAATTATCATTATTGGCTAAATGAATATTTTTCTTTATATTCCTAAATTTGTTCCGACTCATGCAGTTTTTTACTAAAGGTAGTCCTTTATCTTCATCTCTACTCCAATACATATCCATTTGTGGCAATGTATGATAACCAGACAAAATCATAATGCCCAAAAACTTTTTCAGATCAGAAATTGTCAACTTAAAGTCATGTCTATTTTTATCTTGTGCATATTTCAATGAATGTTCAATAATCATATTCAAGATATCGTCATCAAAAAATAGGAAAAATATATCTATTGGAGATTTCTCATCTACAACGTCTTTTATATGTGATATTTTATTTTCTTCATTGAAATTTTTAGAAGAATCAATGAAAGCAATGTCATCTTTGCGCCAATTAGCATGATAGACAGCAGATTTTTTTCTTTTTGTTGCAGCTTTAGCAGGTTCAAAATCCGGGTCTATATTATTTTCAGTCATGATTTCTAAAGTGCCAGCAATATCTTGGGGCATGAAATCGCCTATAATAAAAAAGATGTTGTAAGTTATATAAATAAAACAACATGTGTATGTAAGGGCTTGCTTACCTTGCAATAGGTTATCATCTACATCTTCTTCGTCAGTAAGTTCATCGACATTTGGTGGGATAATAACAACATCAATCTCATTATCTTCATAAATATTTTCTATTTCCGCTTCAAGTTCTTTTATTGTCAGAGGTCTATTTTTATCAAAATCATATTTCCTTTTATTATTACTCATATTTTACAAGAATTACACTAACTTACACGATAACAAACACTTAACGCATCCATAAAATATAACTGCAGGCATGAACAAACTCGCACTAAAGTTGTAAACTCGCGCAACACTTAGATATTATATACTACCGTATGTACGTCTATACCACACAAACTGCCGTTGATGCGAAAACGCAACATAATGTTCTTATCTAAAAATCTCTGAATTGATTAATTTTTTTTTACACATAATTTTTTTGTTAGTACTAGAAAGACACTTTTATTGTAAACTCAGCTTAAATCATATCTCAGAATTTCAAGAAAGAAAATATGCATGACGAAAATTTTAAAATTATTATTCTCTAAATTAAAACTTTTTGGTTATTGTAAAAAGCATTAAACAATAAGTTTAAAATATTATAAAAAATATTCTTAGGTAAAATAGACCTTCTACAAAAATATGCTGACAAGAATTTTACAATAAACAATTATTTAGTTACTAAAAAAAATAAACAATTAATGTTGCGTTAACGCATCAATGGCGCTAAATGGGTTAATACATATGTTCCTTGAGCGACTGTTTCTGAACAATTTTAATTATTGATTTGTATATCACAGGAACAGTTTATCCATCGCCTCTTTACATGAATACAATTGTTTTGCATATGTCTTTCAATGAGCTGGTTTTAATTTTTAATAATTTCCTAAAAATACCGTGCTTTAGTTAATACATATGTTCCTTGAGCGACTATTTCTAAACAATTTTAATTATGGATTTGTATATCACAGGAACAGTTTATCCATCGCCTCTTTACAGGAATACAATTGTTTTGCATATGTCTTTCAATGAGCTGGTTTTAATTTTTAATAATTTCCTAAAAATACCGTGCATTAGTTAATACATATGTTCCTTGAGCGACTATTTCTGAACAATTATAATTATTAATTTGTATATCACAGGAACAGTTTATCCATCGCCTCTTTACATGAATACAATTATTTTGCATATGTCTTTCAATGAGCTGGTTTTAATTTTTAATAATTTCCTAAAAATACCGTGCTTTAGTTAATACATATGTTCCTTGAGCGACTATTTCTAAAAAATTTTAATTATTGATTTGTATATCACAGGAACAGTTTATCCATCGCCTCTTTACATGAATACAATTGTTTTGCATATGTCTTTCAATGAGCTGGTTTTAATTTTTAATAATTTCCTAAAAATACCGTGCTTTAGTTAATACATATGTTCCTTGAGCGACTATTTCGAAACAATTTTAATTATTGATTTGTATATCACAGGAACAGTTTATCCATCGCCTCTTTACATGAACACAATTGTTTTGCATATGTATTTCAATGAGCTGGCTTTAATTTTTAATAATATCCTAAAAATACCGTGCTTTAGTTAATACATATGTTCCTTGAGCGACTGTTTCTGAACAATTTTAATTATTGATTTGTATATCACAGGAACAGTTTATCCATCGCCTCTTTACATGAATACAATTGTTTTGCATATGTCTTTCAATGACTTGGTTTAATTTTTAATAATTTCCTAAAAATACCGTGCTTTAGTTAATACATATGTTCCTTGAGCGACTATTTCTAAACAATTTTAATTATGGATTTGTATATCACAGGAACAGTTTATCCATCGCCTCTTTACATGAATACAATTGTTTTGCATATGTCTTTCAATGAGCTGGTTTTAATTTTTAATAATTTCCTAAAAATACCGTGCTTTAGTTAATACATATGTTCCTTGAGCGACTATTTCTGAACAATTTTAATTATTGATTTGTATGTCACAGAAACAGTTTATCCATCGCCTCTTTACAGGAATACAATTGTTTTGCATATGTCTTTCAATGAGCTGGTTTTAATTTTTAATAATTTCCTAAAAATACCGTGCTTTAGTTAATACATATGTTCCTTGAGCGACTATTTCTGAACAATTTTAATTATTGATTTGTATATCACAGAAACAGTTTATCCATCGCCTCTTTACAGGAATACAATTGTTTTGCATTTGTCTTTCAATGAGCTGGTTTTAATTTTTAAAAATTTCCTAAAAATACCGTGCTTTAGTTAATACATATGTTTCTTGTGCGACTATTTCGAAACAATTTCAATTATTGATTTGTATATGACAGGAACAGTTTATCCATCGCCTTTTTACATGAATAAAATTGTTTTGCATATGTCTTTCAATGAGCTGGTTTTAATTTTTAATAATTTCCTAAAAATACCGTGCTTTAGTTAATACTTATGTTCCTTGTGCGACTATTTTGAAACAATTTCAATTATTGATTTGTATATGACAGGAACAGTTTATCCATCGCTTCTTTACATGAATACAATTGTTTTGCATATGTCTTTCAATGAGCTGGTTTTATTTTTTAATAATTTCCTAAAAATACCGTGCTTTAGTTAATACATATGTTCCTTGAGCGACTATTTCTAAACAATTTTAATTATTGATTTGTATATCACAGAAACAGTTTATCCATCGCCTCTTTACATGAATACAATTGTTTTGCATATGTCTTTCAATGAGCTGGTTTTAATTTTTAATAATTTCCTAAAAATACCGTGCTTTAGTTAATACATATGTTCCTTGAGCGACTATTTCTAAAAAAATTTAATTATTGATTTGTATATGACAGGAACAGTTTATCCATCGCTTCTTTACATGAATACAATTGTTTTGCATATGTCTTTCAATGAGCTGGTTTTATTTTTTAATAATTTCCTAAAAATACCGTGCTTTAGTTAATACATATGTTCCTTGAGCGACTATTTCTAAACAATTTTAATTATTGATTTGTATATCACAGGAACAGTTTATCCATCGCTTCTTTACATGAATACAATTGTTTTGCGTATGTCTTTCAATGAGCTGGTTTTAATTTTTAATAATTTCCTAAAAATACCGTGCTTTAGTTAATACATATGTTCCTTGAGCGACTATTTCTAAAAAAATTTAATTATTGATTTGTATATCACAGGAACAGTTTATCCATCGCCTCTTTACATAAATACAATTGTTTTGCATATGTCTTTCAATGAGCTGGTTTTAATTTTTACTAATTTCCTAAAAATACCGTGCTTTAGTTAATACATATGTTCCTTGAGCGACTATTTCGAAACAATTTTAATTATTAATTTGTATATGACAGGAACAGTTTATCTATCGCCTCTTTACATGAATACAATTGTTTTGCATATGTCTTTCAATGAGCTGGTTTTAATTTTTACTAATTTCCTAAAAATACCGTGCTTTAGTTAATACATATGTTCCTTGAGCGACTATTTCTAAACAATTTTAATTATTGATTTGTATATCACAGGAACAGTTTATCCATCGCCTCTTTACATGAATACAATTGTTTTACATATGTCTTTCAATGAGCTGGTTTTAATTTTTAATAATTTCCTAAAAATACCGTGCTTTAGTTAATACATATGTTTCTTGTGCGACTATTTCGAAACAATTTCAATTATTGATTTGTATATGACAGGAACAGTTTATCCATCGCCTTTTTACATGAATAAAATTGTTTTGCATATGTCTTTCAATGAGCTGGTTTTAATTTTTAATAATTTCCTAAAAATACCGTGCTTTAGTTAATACATATGTTCCTTGTGCGACTATTTCGAAACAATTTCAATTATTGATTTGTATATGACAGGAACAGTTTATCCATCGCTTCTTTACATGAATACAATTGTTTTGCATATGTCTTTCAATGAGCTGGTTTTATTTTTTAATAATTTCCTAAAAATACCGTGCTTTAGTTAATACATATGTTCCTTGAGCGACTATTTCTAAACAATTTTAATTATTGATTTGTATATCACAGAAACAGTTTATCCATCGCCTCTTTACATGAATACAATTGTTTTGCATATGTCTTTCAATGAGCTGGTTTTAATTTTTAATAATTTCCTAAAAATACCGTGCTTTAGTTAATACAAATGTTCCTTGAGCGACTATTTCTAAACAATTTTAATTATTGATTTGTATATCACAGGAACAGTTTATCCATCGCCTCTTTGCAGGATTACAATTGTTTTGCATATGTCTTTCAATGAGCTGGTTTTAATTTTTAATAATTTCCTAAAAATACCGTGCTTTAGTTAATACATATGTTCCTTGAGCGACTATTTCTGAACAATTTTAATTATTGATTTGTATGTCACAGAAACAGTTTATCCATCGCCTCTTTACAGGAATACAATTGTTTTGCATATGTCTTTCAATGAGCTGGTTTTAATTTTTAATAATTTCCTAAAAATACCGTGCTTTAGTTAATACATATGTTCCTTGAGCGACTATTTCTGAACAATTTTAATTATTGATTTGTATATCACAGAAACAGTTTATCCATCGCCTCTTTACAGGAATACAATTGTTTTGCATTTGTCTTTCAATGAGCTGGTTTTAATTTTTAAAAATTTCCTAAAAATACCGTGCTTTAGTTAATACATATGTTTCTTGTGCGACTATTTCGAAACAATTTCAATTATTGATTTGTATATGACAGGAACAGTTTATCCATCGCCTTTTTACATGAATAAAATTGTTTTGCATATGTCTTTCAATGAGCTGGTTTTAATTTTTAATAATTTCCTAAAAATACCGTGCTTTAGTTAATACATATGTTCCTTGTGCGACTATTTTGAAACAATTTCAATTATTGATTTGTATATGACAGGAACAGTTTATCCATCGCTTCTTTACATGAATACAATTGTTTTGCATAGGTCTTTCAATGAGCTGGTTTTATTTTTTAATAATTTCCTAAAAATACCGTGCTTTAGTTAATACATATGTTCCTTGAGCGACTATTTCTAAACAATTTTAATTATTGATTTGTATATCACAGAAACAGTTTATCCATCGCCTCTTTACATGAATACAATTGTTTTGCATATGTCTTTCAATGAGCTGGTATTAATTTTTAATAATTTCCTAAAAATACCGTGCTTTAGTTAATACATATGTTCCTTGTGCGACTATTTCGAAACAATTTCAATTATTGATTTGTATATCACAGGAACAGTTTATCCATCGCCTCTTTACATGAATACAATTGTTTTGCATATGTCTTTCAATGAGCTGGTTTTAATTTTTAATAATTTCCTAAAAATACTGTGCTTTAGTTAATACATATGTTCCTTGAGCGACTATTTCTAAACAATTTTAATTATTGATTTGTATATCACAGGAACAGTTTATCCATCGCCTCTTTACAGGAATACAATTGTTTTGCATATGTCTTTCAATGAGCTGGTTTTAATTTTTAATAATTTCCTAAAAATACCGTGCATTAGTTAATACATTTGTTCCTTGAGCGACTATTTCTGAACAATTTTAATTATTGATTTGTATATCACAGGAACAGTTTATCCATCGCCTCTTTACATGAATACAATTGTTTTGCATATGTCTTTCAATGAGCTGGTTTTAATTTTTAATAATTTCCTAAAAATACCGTGCTTTAGTTAATACATATGTTCCTTGTGCGACTATTTTGAAACAATTTCAATTATTGATTTGTATATGACAGGAACAGTTTATCCATCGCTTCTTTACATGAATACAATTGTTTTGCATATGTCTTTCAATGAGCTGGTTTTATTTTTTAATAATTTCCTAAAAATACCGTGCTTTAGTTAATACATATGTTCCTTGAGCGACTATTTCTAAACAATTTTAATTATTGATTTGTATATCACAGAAACAGTTTATCCATCGCCTCTTTACATGAATACAATTGTTTTGCATATGTCTTTCAATGAGCTGGTTTTAATTTTTAATAATTTCCTAAAAATACCGTGCTTTAGTTAATACAAATGTTCCTTGAGCGACTATTTCTAAACAATTTTAATTATTGATTTGTATATCACAGGAACAGTTTATCCATCGCCTCTTTGCAGGATTACAATTGTTTTGCATATGTCTTTCAATGAGCTGGTTTTAATTTTTAATAATTTCCTAAAAATACCGTGCTTTAGATAATACATATGTTCCTTGAGCGACTATTTCTAAACAATTTTAATTATTGATTTGTATATCACAGGAACAGTTTATCCATCGCCTCTTTACAGGAATACAATTATTTTGCATATGTCTTTCAATGAGCTGGTTTTAATTTTTAATAATTTCCTAAAAATACCGTGCATTAGTTAATACATATGTTCCTTGAGCGACTATTTCTGAACAATTTTAATTATTAATTTGTATATCACAGGAACAGTTTATCCATCGCCTCTTTACATGAATACAATTATTTTGCATATGTCTTTCAATGAGCTGGTTTTAATTTTTAATAATTTCCTAAAAATACCGTGCTTTAGTTAATACATATGTTCCTTGAGCGACTATTTCTAAAAAATTTTAATTATTGATTTGTATATCACAGGAACAGTTTATCCATCGCCTCTTTACATGAATACAATTGTTTTGCATATGTCTTTCAATGAGCTGGTTTTAATTTTTAATAATTTCCTAAAAATACCGTGCTTTAGTTAATACATATGTTCCTTGAGCGACTATTTCGAAACAATTTTAATTATTGATTTGTATATCACAGGAACAGTTTATCCATCGCCTCTTTACATGAATACAATTGTTTTGCATATGTCTTTCAATAAGCTGGCTTTAATTTTTAATAATTTCCTAAAAATACCGTGCTTTAGTTAATACATATGTTCCTTGAGCGACTGTTTCTGAACAATTTTAATTATTGATTTGTATATCACAGGAACAGTTTATCCATCGCCTCTTTACATGAATACAATTGTTTTGCATATGTCTTTCAATGAGCTGGTTTTAATTTTTAATAATTTCCTAAAAATACCGTGCTTTAGTTAATACATATGTTCCTTGAGCGACTATTTCTAAACAATTTTAATTATGGATTTGTATATCACAGGAACAGTTTATCCATCGCCTCTTTACATGAATACAATTGTTTTGCATATGTCTTTCAATGAGCTGGTTTTAATTTTTAATAATTTCCTAAAAATACCGTGCTTTAGTTAATACATATGTTCCTTGAGCGACTATTTCTGAACAATTTTAATTATTGATTTGTATGTCACAGAAACAGTTTATCCATCGCCTCTTTACAGGAATACAATTGTTTTGCATATGTCTTTCAATGAGCTGGTTTTAATTTTTAATAATTTCCTAAAAATACCGTGCTTTAGTTAATACATATGTTCCTTGAGCGACTATTTCTGAACAATTTTAATTATTGATTTGTATATCACAGAAACAGTTTATCCATCGCCTCTTTACAGGAATACAATTGTTTTGCATTTGTCTTTCAATGAGCTGGTTTTAATTTTTAAAAATTTCCTAAAAATACCGTGCTTTAGTTAATACATATGTTTCTTGTGCGACTATTTCGAAACAATTTCAATTATTGATTTGTATATGACAGGAACAGTTTATCCATCGCCTTTTTACATGAATAAAATTGTTTTGCATATGTCTTTCAATGAGCTGGTTTTAATTTTTAATAATTTCCTAAAAATACCGTGCTTTAGTTAATACATATGTTCCTTGTGCGACTATTTTGAAACAATTTCAATTATTGATTTGTATATGACAGGAACAGTTTATCCATTGCTTCTTTACATGAATACAATTGTTTTGCATATGTCTTTCAATGAGCTGGTTTTATTTTTTAATAATTTCCTAAAAATACCGTGCTTTAGTTAATACATATGTTCCTTGAGCGACTATTTCTAAACAATTTTAATTATTGATTTGTATATCACAGAAACAGTTTATCCATCGCCTCTTTACATGAATACAATTGTTTTGCATATGTCTTTCAATGAGCTGGTATTAATTTTTAATAATTTCCTAAAAATACCGTGCTTTAGTTAATACATATGTTCCTTGTGCGACTATTTCGAAACAATTTCAATTATTGATTTGTATATCACAGGAACAGTTTATCCATCGCCTCTTTACATGAATACAATTGTTTTGCATATGTCTTTCAATGAGCTGGTTTTAATTTTTAATAATTTCCTAAAAATACCGTGCTTTAGTTAATACATATGTTCCTTGAGCGACTATTTCTAAACAATTTTAATTATTGATTTGTATATCACAGGAACAGTTTATCCATCGCCTCTTTACAGGAATACAATTGTTTTGCATATGTCTTTCAATGAGCTGGCTTTAATTTTTAATAATTTCCTAAAAATACCGTGCTTTAGTTAATACATATGTTCCTTGAGCGACTGTTTCTGAACAATTTTAATTATTGATTTGTATATCACAGGAACAGTTTATCCATCGCCTCTTTACATGAATACAATTGTTTTGCATATGTCTTTCAATGAGCTGGTTTTAATTTTTAATAATTTCCTAAAAATACCGTGCTTTAGTTAATACATATGTTCCTTGAGCGACTATTTCTAAACAATTTTAATTATGGATTTGTATATCACAGGAACAGTTTATCCATCGCCTCTTTACAGGAATACAATTGTTTTGCATATGTCTTTCAATGAGCTGGTTTTAATTTTTAATAATTTCCTAAAAATACCGTGCATTAGTTAATACATATGTTCCTTGAGCGACTATTTCTGAACAATTTTAATTATTAATTTGTATATCACAGGAACAGTTTATCCATCGCCTCTTTACATGAATACAATTATTTTGCATATGTCTTTCAATGAGCTGGTTTTAATTTTTAATAATTTCCTAAAAATACCGTGCTTTAGTTAATACATATGTTCCTTGAGCGACTATTTCTAAAAAATTTTAATTATTGATTTGTATATCACAGGAACAGTTTATCCATCGCCTCTTTACATGAATACAATTGTTTTGCATATGTCTTTCAATGAGCTGGTTTTAATTTTTAATAATTTCCTAAAAATACCGTGCTTTAGTTAATACATATGTTCCTTGAGCGACTATTTCGAAACAATTTTAATTATTGATTTGTATATCACAGGAACAGTTTATCCATCGCCTCTTTACATGAATACAATTGTTTTGCATATGTCTTTCAATGAGCTGGCTTTACTTTTTAATAATTTCCTAAAAATACCGTGCTTTAGTTAATACATAATGTTCCTTGAGCGACTGTTTCTGAACAATTTTAATTATTGATTTGTATATCACAGGAACAGTTTATCCATCGCCTCTTTACATGAATACAATTGTTTTGCATATGTCTTTCAATGAGCTGGTTTTAATTTTTAATAATTTCCTAAAAATAC
>CANTFG010000184.1:0-52625 GCA_947652605.1 Elmis aenea | reverse complement strand
ATTTTCCAAAAAAGAATTCATTGATACGGTCTATGTTCAGGGTGGCGTACTTTCGATGCCCATACAGGGGGGTATTTCGGTAATTATCAGAGATTAAAAAAAAACTATATTTCGAAAATTAAAAAGATCAAAAATCTGTTTACGACAATAAATTCCTCTCGAAAAAAGAAATCGAGACTACGTACTTAGTTTTTTTCTATCTCTGATAATAACCGAGATACCTCCTCTGTATGGGCATCGAAAATACGCCACCCTGAACATAGACCGCATCAATCAATTCTGTTTTTGGAAAATTCCTATTAAATATGTTATACTCATTTATTTATGTTTTAACAATTGACAGCAATTAACTCTGACATTTGTTACTACAGAAATTATTGTTTCTATTGTCAAAGTCGGGGCCTACTCCGAGAAAACTAGAAAATTCCTACACAACGCTTATAAGAATAAGTAAAATGTAAATATCTCAGAAAATATTCATTTTAGGTATAGGTAAGTATTACGAAAAGTTGAAGAAAAACAAAAATGCAACAAAATGACGTAATAATATACAGGGTGTTCCATTTGAAAAAATAAAGTTATTGATGTTTGAAAATTGGGAAGTTGGCACATCTATAAGAAACCCCCTGTATAATATAAATTCATTTTGATGTATTTAGACTATGACTACACCTTTTGACTTTGTATGTGCAAAATATCATTTGCCAATTATTATTCATAACGTTGTGCTCTTGACAAGTATTGTACCCTGTTTTTCTGGAAATTCAAAGAGTTTTTAAGATAAATTGGCAACGTCGCAAAAAAATGAAAAAAACAAAATACTGTCATATGGAGATTTTCTTGCTGAATTCGATTATGCAAAAATATACTGGGTGTTCAATTTAAAAAAAATACCTTTAGTGACGCCCCACTTTTATGAAACCCCCTGTATACTTGAAACTAATTTTAAAACATGCACGTGTAGAAATACTATGTTTCATTAAAAACTTTTTTTTATTAAGTTGAGATTAAGGGCAATAATGGACTTTATCGCACTAATGGCGCACCCTGTATGTAGCCCTTTGAGAAGTAGATTGGGAGATGATACTTTGAGTAGTGTCTGCTTGTTAAGATCATACTTCTTGCAATGATTCATTTAAATTAATTTCAGTTTTTAGTTATTATTGTAATTTGTTATATTTGAAACTGACCAATCATTTCATTATTATTTTTGTATCATAATTGATTTTTATTTTAATAAACTATATAAAATACTATTTATTATTAGAAAAAAAAATATCTTATTACCTGAAGTCATAAAATGTCCTTAAAACCTGTTTTAAGTATATTGAAATAGTTTTGAACATTTGTAAACAAAGCCAACAACATACTCTTTTAAAATGATTTTTTTTATTTTCTAAATCTACATATATGATTTCAATTATTGTCGCTTTTTGAACTTATTTTTATAAAAATACTTGAAAGGAAGTATTTATATCATTTTGTCATTTATAATGTGAACAAAATCAATTTCTATCATAAAAAATTAATCCCGCGCGGGATCCCGCGGGATTTAGAAAAATCTTGCGCGGATCCCGCGGGATTTAAAAGTGTGCGGGATTGCCATCCCTAATCTTGGGCTTATTTATAACAGATAGCGTACGGATTCCAATTACATAGATGTATAGGAATTCGTATTTACAATAAACATTTCTTTTGTTATGGTTATTTAGCGAATGTTAAGAAAATCATCAGGTTTCTAGAATAAGTAAACTAACAATAGTTTTAGAATAAACGTTGCACATCACTCACTTCTTTTTAGATTCTGCACTGCACAATTATTATTTTCCTTTCGCACAAAACACCGCACTGACCTACCTTTTTCAATTAGCGTCGTTACCGGTTAGTGTTGTCTGCTGGCCTGTTACTAACCTGGTGCTGCATAGTTTTTAGTACGCGGTTAATGCGTTCTGCAGGATTAGCTTGCGGGTGGTAAGGAGCATTGAACAGAATTTTAGAACGATAGCGTTCACATAGAGAACCAAACTCTCTACTACGAAATTGTACACCATTATCACAGATAATGTATTGCGGTGTACCATAAACTAACAAAATTTCATCTTCTACAGCGCGACAAACCGCAGCAGCTGTAGCACGACGAAGAGAAAAGAAGCAAGAGTATTTAGTAAAGCAATCAGAGACAACAAGAATAAAGCTATAGCCTTTAAGCGAACGAGGAAGTGGTTCAACAATATCAATGCAGAGGAACTGCCAAGGACGAGAAGGTCTAGCACGAGGTACCATGAAACCATAAGGTTTCTTCTGTTCTACCTTATGTGCGGCACAAACTGCACATCTCCGGACATATCTAGCAACAGAGGCTCTCATTTTAGGCCAATAGTAACGTGTGGCCAAACGCTCAAACGTTTTGAACACACCAGCGTGACCAGCAGTTGGTAAGTCATGGTTCTCATTGATGAGATCTCGACGAAGTTCCGTAGGAACAACAAACTTCCAGTTATCGCATTCCGGATCGAGCCCACGAATACGAGGAGAAGTATACTTAAAGATCTTACCATTGTCGACACGCCAAACAGGATATTTATCCGGGTTGGTTTCGATAGAGGTACGTAAGGGACAATACCACTCATCAGAAGTCTGAAATGGAGGAAGAATAATGGCAGGTTCCACGACATCAAGTTTAGGAACAGACCGAGACAAAGTATCTGGAACGACATGATCTTTGCCCTTGCGATGGACTATTGTGAAGTCGTACTGTTGGAGTCGTACGCTCCACCGAGCAAGACGTCCAGAAGGATCCTTTAGATTATTAAGCCAAATCAAGGAGTGGTGGTCAGTGACCACAGTAAAGTGAGCACCTTCGATATATGGTCGGAATTTTTCTATGGCCCATACGACTGCGAGACATTCTTTTTCGGTGGTGCTGTAATTACGCGCTGCTTTCTGCAACGAACAGCTAATATAACTAACTGCATGTTCGCCGTCATCATGCGTTTGGGTCAAGATAGCACCTACACCATAATCTGAGGCATCAGTCTGAATAGTAAACTCCTTGTTAAAATCAGGACAGCTAAGAATTGGAGCAGCAATGAGCTTCCTTAATGGCCGTAAAAGCTAGTTGACATTCGTCACTCCAAAGAAAGTTAGCATTCTTTTTAGTAAGAGAAGTAATAGGAGAAACAACGGTAGAGAAATTAGGAATAAAACGTCGGTACCACGATGCCATTCCTAGGACACGACGTACTTCAGTAACGGAAGTAGGAATAGGTAAGTTAAGAATAGCAGAAACTTTTTCTGGGTCCACATGTAAACCCTGTTTATCGACAACATAACCGAGATAGCGTAATTCGGGACGGCAAAAGTGACATTTATCTCGACGAACAGTAAGACCAGCGTCCACAAGTCGTTTGAAGACTTCCCGAAGGACGTCCAAGTGCTTATCAAAGTCATTCGTGACTATGACAATATCATCGAGATAGACAAAGACATGAGGTTCTAGGTCTGCGCCGATAACGCGGTCGATCAGCCATTGCCACGTGGCTGGAGAATTATGTAACCCAAAGGGAAGGCGTCGGAACTGGAATAAACCTCTGTTTGGTACAGTAAAGGCAGTAATAGGTCTAGACTCAGCTTTAACAGGAATCTGCCAATAAGCAGTTTTAATATCCAAACTAGAAAGAAACTTACGCATCACGTTCAGTGACTTTGTTTACTTTGCGATAATCAACACAGAACCTATAAGTACTATCTTTCTTTTTGACAAGCACAATGGGCGATGCCCACGGTGATTGTGACGGTTCGATAACACCTTGCTCCAGCATGGTGTTCATTTCAGCATCCACAAACTTTTGTAGTGCTGGAGAGATAGGGTAGTAACGCTGTTTGATGGGTTCAGCCGTAGTACGAATTTCGTGTTCAACAAGGTTCGTGCATCCTAAAGTCGGTTTCATAACAGAGAAGATATCCCTAAGCAACGAAGAAAGGAGAGACATCTGCCTTGCGTCCAAGTGACTATGGTCAGTAATGGAAGCAATTTCTAGCTCTTTCCTATCGCTAAACGTCCATCCTCCATTACGGATATTGGGAATGATTCCCAATTTCTTCCAAAAGTCAACACCTAAGATAAGAGAATGAGGTAGCGAAGGTATAACTAAAATTTCTGTTAGGACAACGCGTTTTTTTACTACTACAGGAACACAAAGTAATCCCAAAACGGAACAGGATACGCCATTAGCGACAGTACACTCAGGAATAGAAGAAGGCATCAAAGTTAAATCAAAAGACTTGAGTACGTTCCAACCAGAACGACCAAGTATAGTACGGGAAGCACCAGAGTCTAATAGACCTAGAAAAGTTTTCCCAAAAATCTCTACAGACAAATAAGGGCGTTCGTCACCCTCAGAAGAAGCTAAAAGAAAATCTAAAGCGAATTTAGATCGAATGTCTAAGTCAGAAAAGGAATCCGAGATTGCAGTACTAGAAGAGAAAGGTGAGTCAGTCACTCGGGTCGACGACTCACAAGTTAGTTTTCCGAAGGCTTATTATTATTACATTTCGGACAAGTCCGAGTAGTGTGGTTCGGTTGGCCACACTTATAACAGTGACGTTTCTGGGGTTGGGGACAAGAAGGAGAAACATGACCGGTTTTCCCACAATTCCAGCACGTCATGGAAGCGAAAGGTTTGGAAGAAGAAACAATAACAGTCTCAGAAGGTACCGTACTCGAGGTAGAAACAGACGCAATAGGTTTAGTACGTTTAAGAGAAGAAGGAACATCAACTTTATCGATACGTTGGCGAGAAGATCGTTGCGTACACGCTAAGTCAGGTTCCAGCAAAGGTTCGGATCCAGATCGAGGTTCAAAACGTCGATTTCGAATCTCTGCATCCTCTAACGTGCGTAGCAATGAAACAAGTTTAGTAAAAGTAGTCGGTTGTTGAAAAAGTAAGCTTTGCGAATATTTAGGACGTAGATTACAGATAATGCGATGAAGTTGTTCATACTCCGAAGGAGTGATGGTCAATCTGCGAAATAAATTGCGCATAGCAGCGACAAATAAAGTTGGGCGTTCGGAAGATCCTTGTAAACGATTGTAGATTTCTTGTCTCAATCTCTCGTCATAATCTGATGGTAAAAATGCTTGACGAAGATTAATAACTAGAGAATTCCAGTCGCGAATATCCTCGCGCACTGAACGATACCATAAAAGAGCATCGCCTTCAAACAGGTCGATAGCCGAAGAAAATAATTGAAAGGTACTAACATTACGTGCTATTCTTAGTTCTTCAACACGTTCCAAGAAAGAGCTCACGGAAGCATCGCTTCGTCCACTAAACGTAATGCCCCATTTCGAGACAGGAACAAACTTTGCAGAAAATATTTGAGAAACCGGAGGAACTAGAATATCGCCTTCGTTGGACGAGTCATCTGACACATGTGTCACCGCATTACGAAGCGGAGTACTTGTGGTTGGTGGAACAGTCTGATCGCGTAACGCGCGTTTGTAAGCGTTTTCGAACTCTGTTTTAAGCTCATGCGCACGCAGTCGAAGCGCATTAAGTTCACTTTTCATCTCGCCGGTAGTAGGGTTAGCGAGTTCAAGGCGTCGATCAGTATGTTTCATCAGCGCCGATGTTCGGCGGAAACACGCAGCTTTCGTATCACCTTCAAAAGTTTGAAGTGCCGATTCTAATTCAATTAAATTTCTAGTAATAGCTAACTTATCATCGCTAAACTCAACCGTATAAGCAACTTGCGATAGCGATTTTTCTGAATCCAATTTAAGCACGCCACGAACTGACTTTCTCATCTCGGCTACTGTAGCGGACGGAAAACCACGGCTCGTTAACTCATACGCGAGCTCACCTTGATTCAGAGAGTCAATAAAATCTTTCCAAATGCACAACGGTGCCATTGTATCTAGTCGAAATCAGTAAGGTATAACAAGTAATTAACTTTCCTTCGAGAAGGAAAAAAACAACCCAAAAAGAAAGAAAAGCAACTAAATAGCCTAAAAGAAAAATTATTTGGACTAAATTTTTGACCGAAACTGTACCTACGTATCAAGTCTGGTCGCAAAAGACTTCCAAAAACCTATAAAGCAATAAAAAAAATTTGGACAAAAATTTTGACTGGCTCTGTATATAGAAAATGTGCAAAATTGCATAAATTCTCCTAAGGAATCTATAGAACCAATAAAAAGACAAAGTACCAAATTGTTGTTCAACCCTGTATATCAGAAATCCTAAAAACAAGTAGCAAAGTCGAAAACATGTAGCAGAGAGGTCAAAGCATAAAGAAGCGTAACGAAACTAGAATAAATGTATGCTTGCATTTATTAGGAACGCCTAGATATATGCAACACACGTAGCAAGATATAAAATTCTAGAAAAATAACAACAGAAAAATTTACGAAATAAAGGCAATTATCAAACAAGTCCCTAAATGAGTAAAGTATAGTTACACAAAACCAACAAGGTTAAGTTACACAAAGCCCCTAAGTTGGGCGGCAAATTTTGTTACACGATTATCGGCCACTTTCCAAGAAAGCCAATGCTCTTGCAACAAGAACGGGTGGTTCGGACTCGCGGCTAGTTCAGACGAGAAGGGGTAGGTCCGAATTAGAAAGAAACTTGTAGGTATCAATAAGGGCGCCACACTATTTATTTTGAAAGGTTTCAAATAGTAAAAAAAACTAGAAGATGAAATAAAAGAATTCGTAGGCTTCAACGATATATGCCTTTAATCACACAAAACATAAAACTTGACAATAACAAACATACAATTAAACAAAATAAGTAAAGTGGTTGTAATCAATTATTTACAAGATCAGAAAAGTAAATCATGCATAGCCTCACCTAGCGGCGAGGAGCAAAATGTTTAGATAATCAACAAATAAACCGAATTGAAATTGAAGTAAAATAACAAGTGTTAAATGACAAAGTAAACAAATTAATTAAATTAATTAACCTAAACAGATCGGTCGGTACAAGCCTTAATAAAATCAACAGATAAACCGATTTGAAATTAAAGTAAAGTAACAAATGTCAGATAACAAAGTAAACAAATTACTTAACCTAAACAATTATTAATGAAATCAGTAAACAAACCGTAAGGGGGTACGCAATTGTCAAATAGCGGTATAGATAGCAGTAAGTAACAGTACCTGATCAGGTTAATCGTTGACACGTGTTGATCACTCGATATTAACATAAACTGTAGCACTCGTTGGTCGTTGCAAAGAGGTGATGGTGATGATGTTGTTAGTGGTAGCTAGCTGATGTTACGCTGTGCGTATCGTAAAAATTCCTCGGTGTAGCGAGACCGCCAGATATCGGCGAAACAGCCCGTTTTATTCGACGAATCAAACTTAAAAATGGGTTCCACTACAAACCAGGACTGAGCTTGAGGTTCCAGAAGTGGCATTAAAGCCGGCGTTTCCAAATCGGAGTCGCCAATGGCCCACACTCAGTTCACACACGTAGAAAAATACACACACTGTTGCTACGAGACTTGCTTGTACGTTGCTAAAAGACAAGTGCCGGAAATCATAATTCCAAATCCACAATGGCCCTCGCGGCCAAAAACCAAACTAAAGTCACGATCGGCGCACTAAACTTTGATGTACCATGTCCGCCAAAAGTCACGTAACAAGCTGAAGAAATTATCATAAGTGTAGCCAGAAAAAACAATGGAATCAGAGTAAAACATAAAGGGCATGCATGTTACTTTTGCCAAAAGATTATTGTTAATAATTTTGCTCGCCATATGGAAGCTTATCATTCAAATGAAATAGAAGTATGTAAGATATTAGCTTTGCCCAAGATGTCTAAAGGTGCGCTTTCACGTGAGAGTTACTATCGAGAGTTACTCTCGATAGTAACTCTCAGGGGGTTGTCCACGTGATAGTTGATACAGCCGTATTTACTCTCGATAGCACTCGCCGAGAGCGCTCTCGCGAGAACTCTCAGGTCCGTGTACACGGCAATTGTGGAGAGTAAATATTCAAAAAAATTTAAAAACCGCTTTTGCTCGTAGCTCAGCCGTTTTTAGAGTTATTGACTTGAAATTTGAACGTGAGCGGCGCATAGGCAATGTGAATCTACGATTAAAAAATTAGCTAAATCCGTCGGACGGTTTTCGAGTTTTGGCGATTTTCATTTTTAAAAAATTGTAAAAACCTTCCCACCGCATGTCCAGGTACAGAACGTCGCTGGCTAACACGTGACTTAGTCGGTCGCGTGAGTTCGTTACTAACATCGTGCCGGGCCCCCGCATGGGGCCACAGCTAAAAGACAAACAGTTTCTTAATCTGCAAGAATCGGGCTCGCTGATGGTCTAAGAATCAACTTTCTACGACAAATAATAACAAAGTTATGAACGTTTAAAAATGGCACATTTTTCCCATTTAAATACATGTAAATTCGAGCGGTAACAAAAGTGTTAGATTTCCTTTCCGTGTGGACTCGATCGAATGGCTCGAATAAAGTGTTGCATATCAAATTAAACGTCGTTTTTTTCTTTATACGATGGTTTTTTTAAATTCAAAATTGGACAATTATTTACCGAGCAATGGGCGATTTCCTCAGGGTTTGCTATTTGACACGGCAACGAATGAATTTTGCCCGAAGTTTTTATCAAGTTTTTTGTTTGGTGCGAAGCCAATTCGGCATTTCAAATTGAGAGTTTATCGGTAATCGTAAAGCAATCTTTTCTCTCTTCAAAAATGTAAAGATACTTAAAATCGGCCCACGGGTTATCAAGTAATGAACGATTTCGTGAAAAGAGGCAATTTCACCTCAAAATGAATTTTTTTCGACAAAATTGCACAAAAGTTGTACGCGTTTTGCGGAGCCATTTCGAAATTTATTAAAGCGCATTTTTCGTGAATAGTAAAACGAACCTTGCTCTCTTCGAATATGTGAAGATACTCGAATTCGGTTCAGTGGTTCTCGAATTATGAATAATTTCGTGAGATGATGCGATCGTCACGGCAAAGTAATTCTTTTAACGCCCGCTCGGCAAATTTGCAACGGTCAAACCTTCTCTAATTTAATTTTTTTTTATAACGGGTTGTATCCTTTTAGATTCACCAATTTTTTCCCTTAAAAAATATATAATATAATCTCACTTTCGAGCTAAATTTGAACCTTGAAATTATGAAAAAGCCATTCAAAAAATTATTTTGAGTTGATTTACTAATGCAATAAGTAAAACTTGTATTCTTAGCTTATAATTTATATAATTATCAAACAAAATTTAAATAAAATTTTTATAGTAATATATATACAGGGCGAGTCACGACGGACGCCACGGAGTTTTATGGCCAAACGGTAGGTAGTAGGTACCTATATATTCTCCAACTTCTGTCGCTGTTAGATTATGTGAAGTCAATAGGGGCTACATTTCAAAAATATTTTCAAACATACAGGGTGCTCAAAAAAGAGTGGCATAACAAAGTTATACTTTTTCTTATGGAACACCTAGTATATTTTTACATTAATAATCCGAAGAGAAATTGTAAATATCTCAAACGGTATCCGAGAAAATTAGAAAAAAAAAACGGAATATACAATTTTTGTATATTAAGTCCTTTGGTGTATAAAAAATTTCAAATGTATAAAAACATCTTCTCTAATTGGTTTTTGTTTTTATAAGTTTGTATGTTATTGTTAACTAAGTTTTTGTCCAACGTACAAAAATTTGTGTGCGAGGGTTGTCTACAGCAGTGGTTCTTAACGTTTTAGTAGTCGCGGCCCCCTAAATATCCGATGGTTTTAGTAAAATAAGGAGCAAAAAATTGTTTTTTTAAATATTTCAATATTTTAAAAAGTAAAAACGTTTTATACATTTTTCCCAGACCCTCTTAAAATCCTTCACGTCCCCCAGGGGGCCGCGGCACCCCGGTTTAGAATCGCTGGTCTATAGACTTCCTATTCAATGAATAAAAAATTCAAAGCATATCGCGTTTTTCTTAGTTATTAAAGTTAATTTTTACGAATTTATTAATGTGACAAGTAATAGACTTTTAAAACTTTTAGCTTGTTGTTTGGTTGCCATGTAAAAGAATAAACTACAATTGGGCTAATTGATTTATAGTGGTTATTGTTTAAAACGTATTTTTTGAAATTTGACAATGAAAGAAAAAGTAAAATACCATGTGTGATACATCAATAGATTCAGAAAAATAAATGCTATTTGATTATGTAAATAGCAAACATTGCTTTAAAAAAAAGAGTTTTCATGAAACAAAAACGATTCGACCTAAAAACATTGTCAAATGTAAAGCAATACTCTAGCGAGCTATTATAATACGCGAGATCTCCATGTTTAAACTCGAATTTCAAACATCCTCTACATCAAACTCGCGCGCCGCGGGCCGCATACGATCCGCAACGAACATTTTTGCTGCCCGGTCAATATATCGGCACACAATAAAATATAATAAAATAACAAACCGAGGCAGAAAAAAAATAAGATAGGTAGAATTTGCTAAACGTTTTTTTGATTATACTCTTTTTTTTGCTATTATTAAACAAAACAAATTTTTTTTTTTGCGGCCCATTTAAAGTTAAACCTTGTTTGTATGGCCCAAGTTAGCCATTGAGTTTGACAGCCCTGCTCTACATAGCGTGCCGTGACATTAAAAAGGTTGAAAAAAAAACAATGTATGTAGGTAGTCATAGATAAATAATATAAATACTAGTAAAGATGTCGCACAACAGAAATGTCGCTGCAGCGGTATTAATTTTAGCTATTAATTAAAAAAAAAAGTTAAGAAAAAGAAAGTGCTGGATAAGGCCGTGGCTTGACAAGAGAAATGTTTTTGGTGCTGGTCAGACACTAGCACGTGAATTGCAAATTGAAGACGGGCAGCAATTCAGGAATTTTTGTAGATTAACGAGCTGTCAAGTAGAATTCATATTGGAATCTGTGGGACCAATAATTTTCAAAAAAGATACAAACATGCGAAATGCAATATCAGTGCATGATCGGTTAATGGTTACTTTAAGATTTTTTGCATCAGGTAAGTTTACTTAGTACCTAGTAACTTTGTTTTTCACTTCCAAAAATTAATTTTTTATAGCTTTACAATTTTTGTTCAGGTGATTCGTATAGTAGCCTTCAGTATCTTTTTCGCATACCTGTTTGTACGATAGGCAAAATAGTAAAAGAAGTAGCTCCCGCTATTTACAACGCCCTTAAAGATAAATATTTACAAGTAAGTTAACAATTTTCATATAAAACAATAACTTTTATTAATTTAAATTAACAAAAATGAATACATTGCTAAATGTTTGCTAATAACAATTTTCATATAAAACAATAACTTTTATTTAAATTAACAAAAATGAATACATTACTAAATGTTTGCTATTAACAATTTTCATATAAAACAATAACTTTTATTAATTTAAATTAACAAAAATGAATACATTACTAAATGTTTGCTATTAAAAATTTTCATATAAAACAATAACTTTTATTTAAATTAACAAAAATGAATACATTACTAAATGTTTGCTATTAACAATTTTCATATAAAACAATAACTTTTATTTAAATTAACAAAAATGAATACATTACTAAATGTTTGCTATCAACAATTTTTAAACATTATTTAGGAGCACAGATATTGGAAAAAACCACAACTTATTAGTTAGTAAAATATTTATTCTTAGATCTTGGGTAAACAGTATAAAGTGGTATTAAACATTTATATCAAACAAGAATAATGCAATGTATTCAACAAACACTTAACGGAAGAATATTGAAAAAGAATGACAATGCTGAAAGCAGATTGTACATACAGTAGAACTTCGATTATCCGCACCTCGGTTATCCGAATTTTTGATTATCCGAATCGAACATTTTTTAATAAATTGTTTTCGCCATCTATTGAAATTAGTTTGTCTCAATATTCCCGGCGGCCAAGTATTCCTCTTCAGTCACCAAACGAGTCGTCTGACAAGTGAAGTCGCCTATTATGATTCAGTATGCGCTTGGATTTCGCCTGTGGCTGTTGTCCTCTAAAGGGACTATTTTCTTTAAATATATGTTTTTTTTAACTATTACCGCTATGTCATCAATAAGAAAACGTATTGTGTTAACATATAATCAATGCCTTAAAAAAAAGGGTGTTTCGGGACGTTTTTGCCTAACAAATATGGCGTTGGACTGTTGGACCCTCAACGATCTCGTGTGTAAAAAAAATAAGTGAAGATATTATGCAGTTCACCAATCGTATAATGTCAGAGAATATTAGCTCAGTGCGTTAATCTATGAAAAAATTACAAAATGAAAACGTCGCAGAGTGTCTCTTCATATGGTTCACGCATAAACGATACTCTGGTCAGCCGGTATCTGGTGCAATTATGTGTGAAAAGGCAATATTTTTCTTTTTCATTTTGATTACCTATACAGGGTGAGTCACGAAGGACGCGTCGGAGTTTTATGGCGAAACGCTTTATATTTTCCAATTTCTGTCGCTGTTACATTATGTAAGTCAATAAGGGCTACATTTTAAAAATAATTTCAAACATACAGCGTGCTCCAAAAAAGAGTGGCTTATCAAAGTTATACTTTTTCTTATGGAACACCCTGTATATCTTTACATTTTTGGATTCCTCTTTAAATTCAATTCAAAAAATGTATAAGGTCATATGGGTCTAAAGTCAACCGTTCTCGTGAAAATCGCATTTTCATGAAAATTCAGTATTTTCAAAAATTTTCAACATTTAAAAACTTTGAGAAGTCTGAAGAAATTCGCTTGGAGATAAGATTGACAATAGATTATGTAACACTTTGCACCACCTACATTTTTAAAATATTATACAGGGCGTTTTTTACGCTTGGTCAAACTTGTGAAACTTTAAACATCGATTACTCAGTTTTTTTAAATACAACACCCTATATTTTTTTACACCGTCTTATAGAAAATTTAATTCTCTTTCGAAAACAGTAAGGCTGTTTTTCACGTACAATTGATATTTTCCGAGATATCGCGATTTTATTGTTAATTGTTAGGGCAAAGTAATATTTTCGAGTAGGTTACGAAGGTAGACAGCGGTAATTTGAAACAATTGAAAGAAAGAACAAGAAAGGTTTAGTTTTATCTTTTCCCTACGCATTTTTAACATTTTTTTATAGTGAAGAGCAATCTCACGTTTAAATCGAGATTTCTTACAATTATTTATGCATTTATTTATTGGACCAGTATGATAAGATGATTAGTAAATCATATAAACTATTTTTTTGTATGATACGACTCTCGGTTCTACCAAAATGTCTTTGCTTAACTTTTCTTGGTCCACGCATTTTGCAAACATTGTGTTTTATACAGTGTGCACAATGTTTAATGAAGGTAAGTGTTTATGGTGTGTTAACTAAAATATAAATACACAGAAAATATTTCAAATTGGGACCGTAGTAACTTTAATTGAACATTTATAAAAATATTTTTAGTGATAACTAAAATGTATGTCATAATTAAAGCCAGGAAGTTTAAGCAAAATGCTTAAAATGCTTAATAATATTGCTTATTGCAAGGTTTTTAGTAATCATCTTATCATACTGGTCCAATAAATAAATGCATAAATAATTTTAAGAAATCTCGATTTAAACGTGAGATTGCTCTACATTATAAAAAAATGTCAAAAATGCGTAGGGAAAAGATAAAACTAAACCTTTCTTGTTCTTTCTTTCAATTGTTTCAAATTACCGCTGTCTACCTTCGTAGCCTACTCGAAAATATTACTTTGCCCTAATAATTAACAATAAAATCGCGATATCTCGGAAAATATCAATTTTAGGTATAAAACAGTATGAATGTTTTCGAAAGAGAATTAAATTTTCTATAAGACGGCGTAAAAAAATATAGGGTGATGTATTAAAAAAAAATGAGTTATCGATGTTTAAAGTTTCACAAGTTTGACCAAGCGTAAAAAACGCCCTGTATAATATTTTAAAAATGTAGGTGGTGCAAAGTGTTACATAATCTATTGTCAATCTAATCTCCAAGCGAATTTCTTCAGACTTCTCAAAGTTTCTAAATGTTGAAAATTTTTGAAAATACTGAATTTTCATGAAAATGCGATTTTCACGAGAACGGTTGTTTTTAGACCCATATGACCTTATACATTTTTTGAATTAAATTTAAAGAGGAATCCAAAAATGTAAAAATATACAGGGTGTTCCGTAAGAAAAAGTATAACTTTGATATGCCACTCTTTTTTGGAGCACCCTGTATGTTTGAAAATATTTTTAAAATGTAGCCCTTATTAACTTACATAATCTAACAGCGACAGAAATTGGAAAATATAAAGCGTTTCGCCATAAAACTCCGACGCGTCCGTCGTGACTCACCCTGTATATATTTTATTTATTTTCGATTATCCGAATTTTCAATTATCCGCACTACCCTCATCCCCAATTAGTGCGGATAATCGAGGTTCTACTGTATTGCTAAAATATGGAGCTAATATTATCAAACTTCGATTTCTCAATTTCATCAATACTTGTTGGAAACAACAAATTCCATAGGAGTGGTCAATAGCCACGGTAAAAGCACTTTTAAAACACTGGCTATAAATTATATACACGAATAATAACACGTTTGCAATGAAACTCTCATTGAAGAAGAACAGAACGGATTTCGAAATGGCCACTCTTGCGTGGACGTTGTGTTTACAATTCAGCAAAGGATAGAAAAACGAGAAATTTCCAAAGGAAAAACTAAAATTATGACTTTCAATAGCGAAGAGATAGTAAGACTCAAGATATGCATTGAAAACATACTGAAAGCAGGTTAAACAATTCAAATATTTAGAATGTAAAGTAACATATCCTAACTACGACGTAAGAAACTAGAACTAGAAACATTCTGCAGAATGTGCAGAAAAAAAAAGAACATTTGGAAAACCTTGTAGAACGAATACCCAACTGCAATTCTGCAAAACCATTTAAAATTTTTTTATTAACAAGCATCTGTTGATGGAGGAACCGATGAATTGCATTCTTCTTCATCTACGGCACGAACTATGGCCTTTCTAATGTCATTTTTTAATTTTCTTCTGATATTATCGGACCGCAGAGTACGTAGTTCCAACGCAACATACTCTCCGAATAAATCATTCTCGTCAGGCACTTTGGCTAGTACTTGAAGAGCAGCTTTTATTGCATTGTCAGCATCGTCTTCGCGTTTTCGTTTCTTCGAAGAATTTGGTACAAAAATTTCATGAATGTCCTCAGATTGAATCGCCTCGGTTTCATTTGGCGTCGACGTTTCAATGCCATCTTCAGCAGGCTCTTCAAAATTCGAAGATGTCTCTGCCTAAAATTTATATCAAAATTAAAATATAATAAAGACTACAATAATTACAGTTATTAATTATCGTAAATAAGTATAGTAATTGTTGATAGTACAAATTGATTATTATTCTCATAATTTTTTTAGTTTCCACAGAATACAGATGAATGGCTTAAGATAGCAGTAGATTTTGAAAGACGGTGGAATTTCCCTCATTGTCTTGGTGCCCTTGACGGAAAACATGTAGTAATGCAAGCTCCTGATAATAGTGGAAGCCTTTTTTACAACTACAAAGGGACGCACAGTATTGTATTGTTGGGAGTTGTAGATGCAAACTACAAATTTATTTACATAGACGTGGGTTGTAATGGTCGAATTTCTGATGGAGGTGTATTTTCCAATAGCAGTTTGTACAATAAATTAGAACAAAAAACTATACCTATACCAGGCCCTGGACCGCTTCCTGGAAGAAATATGCCTGTACCATACTGTTTTGTTGCTGATGATGCATTTGCTATGAAATCATACCTTTTAAAACCGTATCCCTTTCGTGATCAACCAGCACCCAATCGAATTTTCAATTATCGCCTGTCAAGAGCTCGTAGAATCGTCGAAAACAGTTTCGGAATTTTAGCAAACAAATTTCGAGTACTCAGAAGACCTATGCTCTTGAAGCCAGATAGAGTTAAAGACATTGTGTTGTCAATATGTGCCCTTCATAATTTTCTATTAAATGAAAATGAGTCTGCTTATTTAGGAAATGAGATGATTGATTCAGAAGATGCGGTAAGCCGAGATATGGTACCTGGGCTTTGGCGTGATGACGGTAACCCAGGGAATTCATTTTTTTCATTGGAACGCAGCAATATAAATAATTATACAGCTTCACAAAAGGACGTGAGAGATGAATTCAAAAATTATTTTATGACAACTGAGGGTGAAGTAAATTGGCAGTACAGACAAATCGCTACCTGATGACGATCATTGGCAATAAAAAGTTAATTAAAACTTTGAGGAACTACAACAATTAAAATATCCAAAAGTTTGTAAAATAAACAATTAAACTCTTTTTGTAATGTTACAAATAAATTCTAATGATTATAGTTACTACGTGTTTTACTGAATTAGTAAGAAAATGCTTCATTTAAATAACCGCACTAGTCCCAAAAACAAACAAAAAAACGATTTCGCAACCTTAAAGTTAATTAAAACCACCTAAATGACAGTTAACAATTACAAAAAAAGTTTTTCGGAAAATTGTTTCATCACAAAATTAAAATTATGCGTGCGACAGGTCTTACCAAATTAGATTGCGTTGAACAGGCAGTCAATCCTGGAACCACAAACTTCAACGCATCGAAATAGGGCCAAATACATTCATAATTTTCACATGTCCCGCTCCCGCTTTTTTTAGTTTTAATTTTTTTCAGTTGTTGAGACACCTTAAATGAATTAGATAATCTTATTAGTATTTTATTTTGGTACTGATTATTCTCATTACTAATAATCATAGTACAGTGAAAGTCAGTTATAACAAGTTTGTAGGGGTCGTGTCCCATGGTATATCCGAATCCCCGTTATAATTGGCTTTTACTGTACATAGATGTTAATTTTCATGGAAAAGATTTTATATCATATAATAATATAATGTGTGTTTAATGTACAGGGTTGGCCAAATTCGAAAAAGGTCATTTATTTTTCAAAGCAATGTATGTAATAGAATTTATTTTCCTTACAATTAGTAAAATGCCGTTTTTCTCAACTCTCTTTAATTTTCTTAAAAAGGTTATGAATATAAAAAAATATAAGTATAATATTATTTTAAGAACGCTGTGATTGTTCGTATGTCATAAACACGCGCATGAAATGTCATTTTGACAGACGCAATTTACGTAATGTTTAATTTTTTTATACACACAAATACAAAAACATATACGGTGATATACACAATATAGTTATGGTCATTTGGTGACCACACCAGTTAATTCTGATATTGTAAACATGGCTAAATTTTAATGCTGAAAGTTTACATTGTAAGTGGTAAAATCATTGATGCTGCTGCTGTTTATAAAACGCCTATATAACATTTACTTCTATTTTTGTAAATAAAGAAGTTATACCGAAATTTGAAAAATGAAAAAATTCTATTTTTCGTCTTTAGTGACAAAATGAAAAGTGATATAAAAAGTCTGATAGCACAGGCGTGTTTATTTCAAAAAGATAACTCAAGAGATTGATATCAGATTTTCGCTTATTATTATGGTAATCCCGTAAAATATTCGAATTTAGTTCACGGTGTACATAATTTAATTTCATTTTCTTACCTGATTTCTTAAATTGTGCAATTTTCTTCGCACTTCTTCGCCGGAACACGAAAATTTTACACCTATTTCCTGCAAAACTTGGTGTTTTTTCACCCTATTGCGGAAATTCACGCTATTCACATCCCACAAGATTTCGTGACTTTCGTAAACATGAATTAATTCTTTAATTTCGTCCGCGGACCAAGTTTTCGTCATTTTGAATACCTATTTATGAACAACTCTCGAGAGCGACTCTCAGAACTCTCAAGTCGATTGTGTTCGGCGCGCTACTCTCGGAGAGTGTCGACAGCGCGTGTACACGTGAGAACTACTTGATCTCGGAGAGTAGCTCTCAGCTTTTCGCGAGTTACTCTCAGGGGCTTGTATCCTTGGCGACGCTACTCTCGAGAGTACTTTACTCTCAGGTGTACAGGCACCATAAAAGGCGTAGAGACTCCTTTAGCGAGCTATTAAGATATGGAGACTTCTACCACAATTGTGACACCCTTTCAACTAAATGCGGGGAATTAATTTTGGCTAGACGACCAAATCAACCAGAAAGAAAATTCACAACATATTCTGATTACGGACCTTGTCCAGAATGCTTAGGCTTTCTTTTAAAAAAGCGTATATGGCACCATTTAAAATATAAGTGCACATTGAGGTCAAAAGAAATGATAGTAAAAAGCGAGGACCAGCAAAAATCCTCTAAAGGCTATATTTCAGAGAGTACCGCACTGCTAAATGGAATTCTTGGTTTTAATGTTACTCCTACATTTACTTTTAATGTAATAAACAAATTAAGGAATGATGAGATTGCTAACAGATGTAAAGAAGACCAAACGATTATAAGATATGGGGCATTTCTATATGAAAAATACGGTTCTACTCAGTTAGAATTAATAAGACAGTCAATGCGCCAACTAGGACGTTTAACATTGCAACTGAAAAAGGATAATGTGCACTTTCAAAATTTGGATGAGGTTCTTGTTCCTGAACATTTTGATTCAATTGCCAATGCAACGAAGGTAAGATTTGATAGTAGGGAAAGTAAGGGATTACCGGAGTTTTCTTCTTCTTCCCCCTACTCCAAAGAGGAGCGCCATTATTGTGGGAGTGTCTATGTCCTCGGGTACCTATTTTGTGGGGGTATCTATTTGGTCATTGGTTCGCGTAGCCATTTTGTGGGAGTTTCATAAGAGTAGGTACCCATTTTGAGGGAGTTTCTATACCCCTGCTGCATTCTGATTCGTTAAAAACATCCGCCATAATATCTGGTTAGGTTGGGTTAGGATTCGTTAAAAATCATCAGGTGTTTCATTATATGAACGGGTCTGATTCGTTAAAAATCATCAGGTGTTTCATTATATGAACGGGTCTGGTTAAAAAAACATCAGGTGTTCATTAAAACCATCTGATCACCTGTTCGAATCTGATCACCTGTTTAATCAACTTTGACGTTGCACCAGACGGTCACCAGCTATTTAATTCTCGAAAAAAATTATTTACGAAACACAATCGAAAAAGAAATTCTCCAGGTGCAAAATATTGTAACAGTATTGCTAGAGTACTAAGCCACGAGTAATTAGTAGTAATCGGCAAGATACCAATTAAATCCGGAGTATGTAGATTTATTTTGTTGGTCGTCGGTTCACACGGGGTGGCGACGACTTGGCGGACCATAAGTGTCAAGAATGACTTTTAAAAGCATAAATTAGTATAAAATAAACCAGAAGTGGTAGTGTTTTGGGAAAACATGGAATATCTCAAGTGACAAGTCGTAAATTATGTTATACAACTGTTAGCTGATTCTACCCTTAGGCACTGTACCGCAGGTATCGGTTATTGGGGCAAAATTACGAACTTTATTGCAGTAGTCACAATCCTATGTAATTCCGGGTTGGTAACTTGCACTTTTATTACCCAGATTTTGGATTAAGGTGACTATGATAGTTTGGAAATGAACCTAATTGAGTTGGGATAATAAGTGAGTTAATGATGAGAAATATTTAATTTGAATTTACTTCTAGTCATGGGAAATAAAATGTCATGTTGGATTTTAAGGTGGGGATAGAGTGGTTTGTTAATATTTTAACTAAATTGTAGTAGAGGGAAGGTAAATAACGAATCACAAGGAAGTAAATTCACAAGTCGGCATACGTCACAATTTGTCTTGGGTATGTGACGAATAGTAATGAAACTATTTTTAAAATAAACGCCCCATTTACGCGGGGTGATGCATAGGTTCACAAAATTGCAGGGAGGAGTTGGTGGAGGTGTATAAAAACCGAAACTCGCGAAGGTAAAGGACTCACGACCTTTTATCCGAACCTCGACTAAGAGTTTTCCTGGCGTTTCGCGCTGGGAGCCGAACTCTGGTTTCCTATATAAAATTATATTTTATTCGTCCTTGTGGCTTCTTCTTGGCGTTTTTGCGCTGGGAGCTGAAGGCCAAGGAACTTCCTAACTACGCGAAAGCTTTCTTGGCGAGAAATCGCTGGGAGCCGAGCTACGCGTTCCTTTTTACCCTTTTGTTTTTGATAATTGATTCTTCCTGGCGAATCGCTCGCTGGGAGCTGAATTTCAATTCTACACGACGCGACGTTGACATTTTTCCTAAGAACTACAACGGAACAATTACATTCCGTTTTTTTCTTTATATTGTAAATAACCAAAACGACATAGTTTTGTAGAGCTGTGAGAGAGCTAACAACGAAAATAGATAAATAAATACCAAATATTAAATTCCATCTGTGTTTTATTTATTACTGTTTTGTGAGCTACTCTAGATAACTGGCAAACTACGATCCAACAACGGCGAAGTGTCCAGCCTCCCCAATAGGCGATCACGAGAGAGAGAGAGAGAAAGAGAGAAAGAGGAAAAAAAAAAACTAAAAAGCTAATAAATAAAAAAAAAAACAGAAAACAAAACAACACATTTCTAAAGTAAAAAGTTCTCTACGAACTGTTACAATATATTGTATTTTTTTTTCTTAAGAAATGTTTTTTAAGGAATGGCATTACCACCTCTCTCGTGGGGTTTTAGGTATAAGTACAAGAAAATTTTTAGCAAGCTTCAGTGTAGAACATGAACAGCGAATTATTGTCGTTAGCAATATATGACTTGTATAAAGTTCTTCGCCGCCGAGAAAGTCATCTAATTTAAAAAGTCTTCTGTTATCGGATTTCCAGCGAGAAAATCTACGAAAAAGAAATTAAATATTGTCAAATTGGGAAAAACCTGTGCAAAGAGTTTTGTGACGGTTTAATCAGTGTAGAGTCTTTTGTATTTTCATTTCTAGAAAATAGAATTGAATATATGCTGGATTCGATTAAACCGTTTTTATCAGAATATTTCCTCAACCTTTTGAACGTGTTGGAGACCTCGCTGGACGAACGCGAAGAATAAATCATGTGGATGGCTTATAGCTCAGAAAGTTGGCCCCAAGCTCGCGATCTTACATCGTCAGTCAACCGCCTGCTTTCGGAATTGGATTGTTTACTTTTTGATGCGGAACATCAAAAAATTTATGGGTTTTGGAAGTATGAAGAGGAATATTTAAACAAACTAAGCGATCAATACGGCCGTGGGATTGAATATTGCAATGACTTTTTGGAGAATAAAATTGATGTAAAAACATTTGTGAATAATTTCATACTTGACGAGATGAAATATTTTATGAGAGAACTCAAACAATTTCTACCTGACGAAGTGAAACATTTATTAAAAGAAGAAGAATCAGATGAAGATTTACAAGAAGAAGATTCAAAGGAAGCAGATGTCAGTGTGTTGTAAGATGGCGGAAGAAACAGACTTTTGTAATTATATACAAAACATTATGGATGATTACGATAAAACCTTACTGCAGGAGTATCGTTTAATAAATGAAATTATTTACCCCTTAAATAAAACGTGTACTGTGTCTGTGGGATTAAGTCCGGCCAGAGGATTTTCACCAGTAATTAAGATAGGACACGCATTACGAAAAAAATGTGTTTCTTTCGTGCATCGCGACTGGAAAACTTTTTTGGAACAAACACATCAAATAAGTGAACATTTTTGTATGAAACAAGTGTGTTGTTACAAGTGTAAGGAAAAAATTAAATCTTCCATATCTATCGGACAAAGTTGCACATTAAATTATATGTGTATAAAGGATCGCAAATTCATAAAACTAAGTAATTCATGTGTCGACATTGATTTGGATAAAAAAAGTTACAACAAGTTAGTGGAAAGTCTATCTACTGTTGACTTTAGATATGAACGGTTAGTCAAACAAAATTTTGTAACATATTACAATCACCTTTTATTATTAATAGTGCAAAGTAATTTAGAAAAAAATGTGGTTGATGAAATAAAAAATATTTTACTCAGTGGCGATCAATGGGTATCAGAAAACGCTGATTGTATGTTGGAAATTCTTTTGTTTGAGTCGGAAAAGTTAAAACAAGATATGGGTTCTTTAAAAATTTACGATGAACTTCAGAAAGATGTTAGTATACCGGGTGTCCCACGTTCATGGTACACCCCCCTTTTTCTCTTTATTTTTCAAGAAAATATTTTGAAACTCGGGGCATCGTATAAACTCCATAAACGTCACTTTTTGACACACAAACGAATTTTTTTCCACTTCCTGTTTCAGCGGAAGTGACACCAACTTTTGATTTTTAAATGGAACACCCTGTATATAATTGCATTTTTGGATTCTACATAATTTTCTTAATCCAATAACACCAAAAAAGTGACATTTTAAATGTCAAATGTTTTTTTAAATTGATTTTTAGTTTTTAATTTAAGTGTGCCACGACTGCTCCGATTTATTCACATTGAAGCATGTAATGTTACAAAAAACAAAAGCACGTCAAAAATAGTTTATTAAGCGATTTAATAATGAACATAGTTTTCCATAACGGTTTTTTGGACGAAACTTTTTTTTTTCAAATGGAACCATATTGGTACCGAGGTACCATTCGGTACAACCATTTATAACGAATCGTCTGATATGCCTATTTTGCATCTGCGACAAATACAACAAAAGTGACTGTTCATCGAAAAATTTATTTTTATCCAAGAGGTAACTAAGGTGGCTTTGAAACAATGCAATATTTAGCTTGTCAAACATTTATTTGTCATTGAAGTTTTTCAATTGCGTATAATTATTGTTGCTTAAAATGCCGCAGATTTATACAAGAGATGAAAAAGTTGACATGTTAATTATTTATGGAGAATGTCGAAGAAATGCAGTTGCGGCTTCCAACTTGTACGCTGAACGATATCCTGACCGACATTGTCCTGCCAGAAATTATTTTCATCGTCTTGAAAATCAATTTCGAAGAGAGCCTAATAATGATCCCGCAGAAAATTTTATTGTTGGGGAAGAAATGGAGACTAATGTCTTGGCTCGGGTGGATATTGATAAAACTGTTTCTTTGAGGCAAATTGCTTTTGAATTAGATATAGGTCGACAAAGTGTTAACAGAATTCTTCATAAGCATAATTATAAATCCTTTAAGTACCAATTACATCAACATTTGTACGAAAATGATCACGCTAGGAGGATAGAATATTGCAATTGGATTTTACAAAATAACGCACCGCCAAATAATGAATTTTTGGGGAACATTTTATTTTCTGATGAGTCCAGATTTACGAATTTGGGCCTATTCAACCGACAAAACACCAGGTTCTGGTCGCAAGAAAATCAACATTTAATTAGGAAGGGTAATTTTCAAGACCGTTTCGGATTCAACGTTTGGCTGGGAATAATCGGAACTAGAATAATTGGTCCCATAATATTTGAAGGACCCTTGAATGGTGTCAGATACTTGGGCTTCCTGCAAAATGAAATTGAGGGTTTTTTGGATCAATTACCTCTGCATTTAGGTCAGAACATGATTTTTCAGCAAGATGGCGCTCCTCCCCATAACTCGAGAATAGTGACTGATTACCTTCAAGAGCGATTCGGAGAAAACTTTATTGCAACGAATGGTCCTGTAAGGTGGCCTCCAAGGTCACCAGATTTGACTCCCCTAGATTTTTTCATTTGGCCCTATTTAAAAAATACTGTTTATGCAACTGCCCTAACAACCCGCGAAGACCTGGAGCTACGAGTAAGACGTGCAGTTAATAGTATAAAGCCCCAGGAATTGGCCGCAGTTATTCGAAATACAGCTATGCGAGTGCAGAAATGTTTTGACGTGAATGGACAACATTTTGAGCAATTATTGTGATTTTCGTGTTCGTTTTTTAGCATTTACAACAACCTTAATCTAAATGTAAATTGGAATAAAACAGATTTTTCCATTTTCTCTTAACTGCAATTTTGATTTTCTTTATCGCCCATATAAATAAAACATACGTATGGGTGAATTCGTTATAAATGGTTGTACCGAATGGTACCTCGGTACCAATATGGTTCCATTTGAAAAAAAAAACCGTTATGGAAAACTATGTTCATTATTAAATCGCTTAATAAACTATTTTTGACGTGCTTTTGTTTTTTGTAACATTACATGCTTCAATGTGAATAAATCGGAGCAGTCGTGGCACACTTAAATTAAAAACTAAAAATCAATTTAAAAAAACATTTGACATTTAAAATGTCACTTTTTTGGTGTTATTGGATTAAGAAAATTATGTAGAATTCAAAAATGCAATTATATACAGGGTGTTCCATTTAAAAATCAAAAGTTGGTGTCACTTCCGCTGAAACAGGAAGTGGAAAAAAATTCGTTTGTGTGTCAAAAAGTGACGTTTATGGAGTTTATACGATGCCCCGAGTTTCAAAATATTTTCTTGAAAAATAAAGAGAAAAAGGGGGATGTACCATGAACGTGGGACACCCGGTATAAGATGTAATTGTAAAAAAACTATAATAAAATTACTTTTATTAAAAAACATGTGTTTTTATTGAATTATAAAAAATATTAGCAAATTCTAAACAATATCGGACTTTTTAATCCAACTGTTATGCTCCTTATTCAATCCCAACCATTTCACAAACACTTTATCATCCTTCCGTCTTAAAATGTTTTCTACCAGATACACATCATCATGTTTAGCTTTTTGCAGTTCTTCAGTATAAAAACTCCCAAGAATCGGTTGTTTATTCATATCTTCAAGTAAGTATGTTGTCGGGTCAGTTATATTAACTTTGGAAATGGTAAATAATTCAGTAGACCAATTAGGTGTAAAACCCTTTTCAAATATGGATTTGTATTTACTGATTCTGACAATATCGCCAAGTTTAAATCTTTGTTTGTTCACTGTTTTTATTTGATTGTACACCGTGTGTAAAAGGGTTTTTTGATTTTTACGCGTCACATTAATTGGTTTCATCTTGATTCGTCGGTGTATTGTATTATTATAATCATTAGTAATTTCTTGAAGTCGATCGATCCATTTAAATTTACCTATTAAACTAAAAATCCTATACAATTTGTCTTTTAAAGTCCTTATGACACGTTCGACTATTGCGGCTTTCATTGTTGAAAAAGTGGAATAATGATTGATGCCGTATTGATCCATCAAAGTTTGAAAATGTTTGTTGTAAAATTCTTTCCCGTGATCGGTTTGTAAATTTTTCGGCCGACGTTTAGAAGTCCTGAGAATTTTAAGCATTCCATTTTTAATTTCAGTTGGAGTTTTATTTTTAACCGCCACCGTCCACAGATATTTAGAAAAGCAATCTATTACTACTATTAAGATGTATTTATATCCATTGTTTAGTCGTCCATAATTTTTTAAATCGGCAAGGTCCGTTTGCCATAAGTCGTTGATGCCTTTAAGAATCACTCTTCTCCTCTTAAAATGTTTTCTTACTGGCTTATGCAGTTCATGAACTAAATCAGCTTTAATTTGACTCATCGGGTACTATTTTAACACTCTCCATGTAAATTTTAGTAAGTGTTTCAACAGGCACCAACTTTACAATATCAGCATACAATTTTTGAGCACTTTCAACCAAATAAGTTAGTCCTTTAATTTTTTCTTCAAGGTTTTCGATAAGTTTAAGACGATCGTTGTGAACCTTGCTTTCGTAATCCTTTAGAACGGTTAAAAATTGATTAGTAAACTCATTATTTACTCTCTTTAAATGGTTAAAAAATGCTATATCGTTAAAATCACGTTTTATAGACTCTATGTGAGGTTTATGTGAACGCCTCCCAAATTTGTCAATACTTAACATTTTGTTTACACAACTAAATTCGCTTCACGAAGTTCTTCAACTATAGAAATTATTTCGTTGTTGTGTGAGGTATTACCGGCTCTTTTGGATGCGTATAACAATCTTAAACGATTAACTAACTCATTTACGTCGTCCCAATAAACAAATTGATAAGGTTTATTTTCTAAAAACATCTGCCCTCCAGAATATTCACCCCACGTGTGAATGCGTTTCCGAGCAGGCGTGCTAAATAAAGGTTTAATGATATGCACGTACTTAAATAATTTGGTACCTCGGATTTGTTTTTTGGGATCATTTCCGCGTTTATGAGCACTCGTGCGCCGTAAGATTTCTCTGTAATTGTTTTCATCTTTTTTAGTATATCCTACTGGGTGTTTTTTAAATAATAATTCGTAAAGACCAGGTGTGCCATCATATTTTATTTTTTTTATTAACAGATCTTTTCCTAAAATTTCAACAGGACTATCTCCAATAACCCATTTACCGGATTCAGTGTAATGAACTCCATACATCGTGTCGAAGCTGTTGGTTGCATCACTCAATAATCCTTCCAAATAAAATCTAGGTAATTCTTCATATTGGTCGAGAAAATCTTTTGCGGCTTTAGGATTTTCAGTAGCTTTAGTCTGAAACTGATGTCTTATGTCTTCAAGGGTGTTTTCTGCAGACAAAGAATCATCGTCTTGTTCGTCAAATGGATCATACATCAGGACGGATTCATCTTGCAAAACATTGGGAGTTGATCTTTTTGGAGGTGTTTGTTCATCTTGCAAAACATTGGGAGTTGATCTTTTTGGAGGTGTTTGTTCATCTGTTTTAGACTTGTCCTGAACTGTTTTAATTGGAAATGAATATTCGGACTTGTCCTGACCTGTTTTAATTGGGAACGAATATTCGGATTTAATATTCTTGCTTGACAGTTTTAACCAGCTCTTCTAAAGGTTTAATTATAGGTTCGTAGGTTTGCTGAAGAATGTCAGATTTATCCGACCGTGATCGTTTCAGAGCCAAATATTTTTTTCGTATAGCTTGACTAGTTTTAGGAATTTGAGCTTTTAATTTATCATCCATGATTTTACAAGCATATATACTGATCGAAACACTTTCGGTAACGTCCCAAATTTATTTCGCTTTGTTTATCAATAACTAAAAATCCATACTTATCTTTCCAACACAAAGCACACATTAACTTAAACTGTTCGAATGACAAATCAGTTCCCACGTGTTCTTCATATATGTGTTTCAGATTCAAGTCATCCTGTTTAAAAATAATTAGGAAATTGGCGTTGTCTCTGATAAGATGTTTGGGAATGCGGGTATATGTTTGTAAGAGGTAAAAAATATCCAGTTCTTTGTGCCGCCCCATACTAAAATATGATCTGATTTTATCTTGTTTATCAGTAACAACATCATCAAATATGAACAATGAGTTTCGTTTTGCATCAGAAGGATCTATTATGTCCTCATTTTCATTAAACGGAAAATAGCTTACACCAGTAACTGATTTTAGAACGCGTTCAAGAAATTGATATTGAGCCTGATATAGTGATTTTGAAAAAACATATACATTTTCAAATCGCAAACCATTCGGGTCAAAAATCAAACTTAACATGACATTAGTTTTCCCAGAAGATGATGGGCCGGACACAATAGCTCGGAGAAGGTTTGGTAAAAGCACACCATGTCTTCTAAAATTAGAATTTTCGTTAAAATCTAAATTTTCTACGGGTAGCGTATGCCGTTGTTTAACCACGCGCATTACAATAAATAGTTTCTACAACTTCTACTGTCTATATATATATATATGGTTTGTTTAGCAGATGAACACTTAGTTCTAGAAAGTTTATTAAGGTTTAACATGAAAAAAATACGTGAGAAAAAAAAACGTTTTAGAAAAACATTTAAAGGTGCCATTTTTTCAAAAGCATATAGTGCTTACCGCAAAGGGGGTGGTGATTTAAAAGATCGCACAATAGCGGCTATTGAAGCCGCTAAACAAGCTGTTAAAAAAAATGGGGGTAAAAAAACATTTGCGTTCCGCGAATAATACCCGTGCAAAAAACGGGGGGGTTCATACCATTTCTTATTCCGTTATTGGCAGGTTTAACTGCAATTGGTTCTTTAACCGGTGGAGCTTCTGCGGTGGCCAAAGCTGTTTTGGATGCAAAAGACTCGAGAAGAAAGTTTGAAGAAGCTCAAAGACACAATAAAACCATGGAATCTATTGCTCTCGGTCAGAAAGGTAGCGGTTTATATTTAAAACAGTATCGCAAAGGGTTGGGATTATATATAAATCCAAAAAACTATTAAAGAAGCTACCTCGCAGACCCCTCACCGATGTAGATTTATTAAAATACACAAAACATTTATCGAATTTTCGAGGTGTTTTTATGCGTGATAGTCTACCAAAAAAACCACGCACTTATGAATGTGGTATTATAAATTTAGATTTAACTCGAGGAAACGGAACACACTGGACCGCCTATAAAAAATTGGGTAATACTGTTCATTACTTTGATAGCTTCGGTAATTTAAGACCTCCATTGGAAGTAATTAAGTATTTTAGAGGTAGCAACATTGTTTACAATCACGAGAGATTTCAAGACTTTGATAAATCAAATTGCGGTCATTTATGTCTTCAATTCCTATACGATATTATATAATAAACGAAATTCATTCAACTAGTCATGTCTTATACGTTTACGATAAAGGGGTACACCAATGTTTTGTCTGCAAACTATTATCCCGCGATTGATTTAAATCATCAATTCGAATATGCGATAGGTCTTGTGGGATTGCACACATTTAATAGCATCCCTAATGTAGAGGAGGGGAGAAATAATAAATTTCACATTGTCGGAGGAAAAACCATCCATTTCCCAACCGGTGTTTATGAGATTTCTGACATTGAAAAATATATACAACAAGAATTAGGAGATGAAACAATAATTTCACTGAAACCCAATAACAATACATTAAAATGTGAAATTGTAAGTGTGCATAGTATAGATTTTGAACCAAATGATTCGATCGGTCGCCTTCTGGGGTTTTCTAAAAAAAAGTTGGATCCTAACGTTTTGCATCAATCAGACTTACCAGTTGATATAGTGAAAGTTACAGCGATACGTATTGAATGCAATATTGTTAGTGGGGCATTTTATGGTGATCAAACAGCTCATACGATTTTCGAATTTTCTCCGGCAGTTGACCCGGGATTTAGTATAAATGTGGAACCGACGAATATAATATATTTACCGGTAAACGTTCGTAGTATAAACAACATAACACTAACTTTACTCGATCAAGACGGCGATTTAGTAAATTTTCGTGGTGAAAAAATCATTATTAGACTGGAGTCAAGAAAACTTTTAAATGGGGTTGCGGTTTAATAATTATAAAACGAAAAATATTAATCCAAACTTTAGTAGCAGTCGGTTCGCGAATCGCTTAAGTTCAGAAAATATTGCGTTTCTTAAGTCGATCGGTCTGAAAGTGAAAAATGATGGAAGTGTTGGACATATTTCAAGAACCTGATTTTGAGGAAACGATCACCAAAAAAGAATTTCATACATATTTACCGCGAAGTTCTAATTTTAATATAAACGATGAAATAAGGATACCTATACAAAACGAAGATCTTTATACTGCACCTTGTGATAGTTTCATATATATCGAAGGTCAATTAGAACCCGGTGCCGATGGAGATGGTGAAATAACTTTTACTAATAACACCTACGCTTTTCTCTTTGAGGAAATTCGTTTTGAACTTTCTGGCGTAGAGATAGATAAAGTTCGTGATCCTGGCGTTACAACAACTATAAAAGCTTATTTGTCTTATAACGATAACGAAAGTAAATCGTTAGCTGTCGCTGGTTGGAATCCTACAATACTCATACAGCCGACAACAGTTGCCACTCATTTTAGTACTTGCATAGCGCTAAAATTTTTATTGGGGTTTGCTGAAGATTATAAAAAAATTATAATTAACGCTAGACAGGAATTAATACTGTTACGTTCGAAAACAGATGACGGTTGTTACAAAAGCACCGGTACTAAAAAAGCCAAAGTTCGAATCGGTAAGATAGAATGGCACGTGCCCCACATTATGGTTGATGATCAAATGAAACTAAAATTCTTAAACACGTTGAATAAAAATAAATCCATCTACATCCCCTTTCGACGGTGGGAATTGAATTATCTACCTTCATTGAGAGCTACAACCAATGACGTTTGGTCCGTTAAGTCGGCGACGAATTTTGAAAAACCGAGATATGTCATCGTCGCATTTTAAACTGACAAAAAAGATAATTCCAAGGAAGACAGTTCAAATTTCGATCATTCATTCATTAAAAATATCAAACTACATTTAAATTCGCAAAGTTATCCCTATGACAACATGAATCTTGACATGGTTGCAAAAAAATATGGCGTGGCTTACTACATGTATTCAATGTTTCAAAAGAGTTATTATAACCGGAATATTCCACAACCAATACTTGATTATACGAATTTTCACGGGTGCCCACTGTTTGTAATAGATTGTTCAAATCAGGTTGACTCTATAAAGTCTTCTAGCGTTGATATAAAATTGGATTTGGAGAGTTCAAAGCTCTTTAATCCCAAAACAGTTGCCTTCTGTCTAATAATTCACGACGTGTTATTTGAATTTTTACCCCTCAGTGGCATTGTGCGAAAATTAATATAAAAAATATGGGGGTTACGTTTACAAATATTGATCGAGTGTATGAATATCACCAAATAGCAATTAACTTTCCGCAAGATAGATTAAGGTTTCAACGTAGAATTTCTGAAATGGAAAAACTTTTAACACCTATTTTGAGCGAACAACATCGGAAAAAGGTTCTGCTTCGACAAGCGCTTAAAAACAATTGTATGGTTGTTGACATAGAAGGTTTTTACACGCCGAAATTTACACCGAAGGAGTTGGCAATAACCGACGAATTGAAAATCGCTCATTATGTTTTTAAACCCGCAATTCCTTTTAAAAACTTAACAAACAGATGGAAACAAAATGTTCGTTGGTTGGAAAACAATTTACACAGCATCCCCTACGAAGACGGACATGTCGAATACAAGGAGATAACAAATATTTTAAAAAAATTTACTGAAAACGCGAGATGTATTTACGTTAAAGGTCATCAGAAAAAAGAATTTCTCGATAAAATTTTGGACCACGTCGTCATTAACTTGGAAAATACCGTAGGGGTGCCAAATCTCGCCAAATCCGAATGTGTTGTTTTTATCACAAAAAAGTTAGTCGCTGTTCACTTCACAATGTCAAAATGTTGTGTGATTTTTTACATTTAAATAAATAAGATATATAATGTTGTACCTTCAAACTTAAATAAAAAACAATAAAATGTAATAAATTGATTTATTTTTTACACCAAACAATATATAAAAATGCGAGTACAATATTTGTAAAAATGTATTTAATTCACAAATTCGTTTTATCAAGTAATGCGAATACAATATTTGTAGTACAAAAAAAAAAGTGAGTACAATATTTGTAGTAGTATAAAATGTATTTACAACAAATTGCACACTGTTAATAATTTTCATTATTTAATTCACAAATTCGTTTTATCAAGTAATGCGAATACAATATTTGTAGTACAAAAAAGTATTTACAACAAATTACACGCTGTTAATGTTCATTATTTAATTCACAAATTTGTTTTATCAAGTACAGAACATAATAATATAAAGTTAATAACAAATAAATATTACCCTTGAAACATATGCATGAAAAAACACAACGATCTTCAATTATGAGCGTTTCAAACCTTTGTATTACACTGATACTTCAAATTATCTAGTCGCTTTCAATTAATTTTTCAGCCTCGTCAATTAATTTGTTTAAATTTTCATAAAAATTAATTTCAAAATGACCCCACGCCAAAGTTTTGTGTGTTTTATTAATGATGTATCGCTTGTCGTCCTCAGACGAGAGAGCGACTTTGTTTATTAGATGGGTGTACATGTCGTGCATGTGAGACCTAAAAATGTACATTTTACGAAAAATTACGCCTCCATTATTGACAACGTTTTTGTAATGATTTGCCCCCAAATGTTTTTCAACTACGTATTTTTTGACACCTTTCGCTTTTTTTATACTCTGATCAATTGAGTTCACACAGTATGCCTTTGCACCGGTTCCATAAAAGCTGCATATGGGTTGACCCGCTAGCTCATCTTTCATCTTACCCAGAATTGAAAGATTTTTGGGGATATTATGTACATTATCTATGGGATAATTTGAAGTATCAAATTCATTCAAATTGTCTTTAATGTCATTGTAAAAGTTGTCCGTAAAAATTTCCAATATTAGAGAGTCTGTGTCTGTGTACAGAAGAGAAGCAGAATTTCCGTATTTTTGTTTGATATAGTCGTAAAAAAAATCATAAATAACGGTTTTTGAAAGATCTAATATTGCAAAACCGAGGTAGATCGGTTTGTTATAAAAAACTTTTAATTTCTGCATTTTGATAGCTACCAAATTATCACAAAAGACAGCCATATCTTTAAAATTTGGTTTTGCAACATAATTTTCAACCCCCATAACGTGACCTTTTCGTTCCCAATGACTAATTAATCGTATGTCTGATCTTTTGTCTACATTTTCTAAAAATTTGCCAAAGACCGAATTTGTCAACAGCTTAAAAAAGTCTTTATCGAATGCGTTTGTGGCGTTATTTCGCAACGAGTGTTCAAATCGATGTAACTTTTCAGCCATGGAGATTGACTAAATTTCACAACTCTATGAATTTTGATTAATTTTAAGCCGTGTTTAAGACATTGCTTTAAATTTCGATAGTGGATAACATATTTTTCTTTGTTTAATAAATTTGGAATTAATTTTACACATTTTCTTTTACCCGGCGGAGCTATATTTTCGGGGCAAAACGGCAGATCGTTATGCTCGATGTGAATTTTTTCGGGGTATGAGATATCACATTCTAATATGTACCCAAATGGCGAAGTGTCCGGTAAATTTAAAAAATCCAAACTTGCGATTTCCATTTCCGTTAGCCAAACAAAGTCGCCTGTTGGAAGATGCTGGCTCATACTACAGCCATATAAATTGGTAGCATCAAGATACATAATAAACGAACTGGGTTTGCTCGCGTCATAATTTGAAAGAAATCTGTTGTTCGCAATTGACTTTCGCTTCGTACAGACACACACCCCTCCTCTCACGGACTTTTTGAAAAAATGAAGCATGTCTATGTCCGTTAAAAGTTCCAGTTCAATTTTAGTGTATTTTAACATAGCCTGAAACGACAAGCTTGGACTTGAAAAAAATTGAACCGGATCTAAAGCGTAATTTGACATAGAAACTGTTCTAAAATTTTCAAATACGTCAGTCAAAAGTAATACATCCGATTTTAGATAGACATCCGCGTATTCTCCTAACGTTTTACAATTAAACACACGCCAGACTCTTTGAGCCCTTTGATAATCGATTGCATCTATATTTTCTTCGCGTAATTTATCATAAAAGTCTTCAAAATTTGGTAATTTATTTTCATCTAGCTTTTCAAAAGAATCCACGTAAGAATAAGGAAAAACACCTTTCTGTCGTATTAAATTAAATTTTTCCGCGTCTGGATAATATTTGCTTATTTCAGTGCAACGGTCAGGTAAAAGATTTTTGGAAAGCGCGTCTAATGAGGAACACAAAAAACGAAAACTATCTAAGAATCGGATTTTTAAAAAAACTTTTTGTTGTTTACCGAATGCGTCAGTAAACTCGTCCACCAGAAGGTGTTTCGTGAAAGAAATGTATTTTTCTTTATTCTGAGCTATAACATCGATTTTTTCACCAGCTAGCGCAATTTTTTTGATAAACAAGTGCGAATCGTAGTCTAAATTATGAAAAAATACGGGAATAAACTTTGGAATTTTGAAATTCAAGTTACAATTTACAAGCGAGGGTCCCCTGTACCTAGAACTTACATGACAATGGTCCATTACCCTAATATCATTATCAACAAAAACGTTTTCACAAATGTGACACACGGGGGAATTTAAAAAATGTTCATTTTCTTCTGCAGTGAGAATCGAACAGGGTTTGATAATTTTTAAATGATTGTGGTATATGTTAAAAAGATCGTTCTCCAGTCTGGATATAAAGACCGTCGCAACGTCCGGGCCTCTATAAATTTCGAATTTTGACAAAGAATCATCATATTCGCATTTAATATTATAGGCAAACGAAAAAGGTCCGTGCTGGTTGGTTCTAATCGTAAAAGAACTGTTAGGACTTAACTCGGTTGTGTCGATAGGTTTTAAAATTGACTCAAAGTCAGCATAAACAACGAAGGGAACTTTCATTTTTTTTTCAACGTAAATTTTAGAACATTTTCCGGTGCCATTTTACCATATTTGTCAATTTGGATGTCGGCAGTTGGTAAACGGGATGATAGGTGGTTGCAATCGTAATCAAGGTGAAGATTTAATTTTTCTTCGGTTGAAAAATACTGCAAACACCCATCACAAATATATTTTTTACCGTGATGTAAACTCAACTGCTTAGAAATTAATCTGCTTAAGTTTTTGATCCAACAAAAATGACTATTTCCTAGGGAATCTTCAATTAAAAGCAGATTAAAATGTCTTGGTTTTTTATTTTGCGTGTAATACAAAGGTCCCACAACTTCATGCTTATTTACACCGTTTTTAAAAATTTGCTCCAACCCGTAAACATTAATGGATATATCATTCATTCGCTCAAATTTATTAATATCGCTTAAAATAATAGGAAAATCAATACCTTCATAATTGAAAAGCGTTGTGTACCGAAGATAGGATTCAACTTTATGGGCGTTGTTTTTCGGTTGAACGACGGCTGCAATCAGCGACCATAAGAAGCAGTAATTGTCCTCGTTGTTCACATTAATTATTGCATTTTTCAAGAATATGTCTCTGGGTAACGGGATGTAAGAAGAAGCTCTGAGTGGGTTGTATCTGTAGATGTTGTTCTAGAAACAGCAGGTGTTCCAGAGCCCACCCTGTAACAATTACAAACATATTTTTAGTACTTTGTATTTTATATTTAAAACTTCAACTTACCAGAATCCCGTTCTTGAAATTCTGAAGCCTTCGCGCTTATAATCTCGCAAAATGTATTGTATAAATTATCCAAGTCGGTGGAAATTGTTGCAATTTTGCTTTGAGTATTAAATGATTTTATATCGCGAGCTTCTTTAACTGACTGAATGTACGAACCAAATAATTCCAAATTAAATTTTATAAGGTTGTTTCTAAATATGGCATCTTTTAACAAAATCAAAACTTTTTGTTTTACTTCCGACATCATTTGCTGGACATTTATAAAACACGTTTCGCTAAAAATCCTATAACTTATGATTCTGTTTCTAAACAGATTATGCATTATGTGCACCCCTTCCAATTGATGGGGTGCACAAACTTTATCTTTGTGTGTACTGCTCAACAAATGTCCGTTATAAAATTGGCGTGGGACGAATACTTTGCAATGTTGGCAGTACACCGGTGTAGTAGATTCTAAAATAAATATTTTTAGTTTTTATAAATGTATTTACACAAAAATTACCAATCGCAACATCCGATGTTGGTATATTTTGACATGGTACTTTTGACGTCGACGCTAAAATAAATATTTTTTAGTTTTTATAAATGTATTTCTTACGCAAATATTACCAATCGCAAAATCCACTTTTTGAGATGGTGCGTTCATTTTTTGAGATGGTGCTGTAAATAAATATGTTTTAAATTTTTTAAATTAATTAATTTCCAAAGTATTACCAGCAAAAACATTCAGCTTTTGTTTTTTAGGCATCACACTGGTTGAAACTGTAAAAAAATATAATTGTTAATTTATTATATTGCTTTTTTTTGTTTAAAACCTACCGCTCTCATGAGTTGCCAGTGGACAGCTCTGAATTTGATGGCGTTTCAGGTTAGCTTTTTGGGTGAAGATTTTGCCGCAAAACTCACACTGCATATTGTTTCTAAGAAAATAAAACTATTAATGATAAGTTATCATTAAATCATTATAACTTACCAAATAATAATTCACCAAAACAACGAAGGAACGATTTAAAACTAAAAAAGATTTTTTTGTTATTCGAATAGTGTACAAAAATTTTAAACCAGCGAACCTTGAGGTGACTGATGTTCTCCAATTTGAGGTTTTGTTGAGTAGTTAAACGATTTAAAACTAAAAAAAAGATTTTTTTGTTATTTGAATAGTGTACAAAAATTTTAAAGGAACGAACCTCAATTTTCTTTTTTGGTCAATGTTCTCCAAAAGTGTGATTTGGCTGCCAAAATTTTTAAAAAACGACTCTTTTTACAATATAACAGCCTCAGGTTTTGTTGAAAGTCAATGATTGACTTATCAATTTCTTTAATGCGATTATTCAGAAATTGTAAATCATTGCATTGGTTTTCAATAGCTTGAATTTTTTGTAAAAAGTCGGTGTTATCAAATAAATTTTGATCAACAACTAGCAATGAAAATATATCTGACTTCGGAGAGTCACAAATATTTGAATCGCCAGTCGTAGCCATTTCGGAAGTGTTAGACGATAACGCATCTAAAGATTGATTTATGATTTGTTTATACGACTCGTCTTTATAAATTTCACTACAGCAAATGTCGAAAAAGTCAGTCTGAACACTTTCGAAATTTGGGGCAAACCAAGAATTTTCAGAAGTAAAAGTGTCTTTTTCTAGGGATGTGACCAAATCGGTTAAAAAAATTTCTTTCTGAACTAAATTTTTAACATCTATTTTACAATTTTTTGGTATCAAACGGTAATGATTTAGAATTTTGACTTTTTTTAAAGACGAGTGAGACACATCCACAGCAAAAATTCTGTAATCACAAACCTTTTTGGAGACCAGTTTCATTTTTACACTAAACTGAGTGTTGCACTGTGTGTTGCACTAAACTGGGTGTCACACCAAGATTTGAACTGTTTTTTGATAAGTATTCAGTTTATATACCTTCCATAACAGAAAAGTTCAAAACATGTTAAAGCGGATTTAAATCTCTAAAAAAAATGAAATCATATCCGCTACGCCAATTATTGCGACATTCTGGATTCTTCACACCTGCGGTTTGTTTTCAAGCGAGCAAAATTAAAAAAGGGTCATATCCGCAAAAATCTCGTTATACCAGAATACAAAAAATGTGTGTACGCCAATCAATTATTCTTTACATCTGCGATTTGTTTTCAAGCGACTTAAATTAAAAAACATATTCGCAATGTGTACGTCATTTTATTGTGATTATTCTGTATATATTCTTTACACCTGCAATTTGTATGCCAATTTATTATTCTTTACAGCTGCAATTATGCCTGCAAGGTGTAACAAGTATTCGAGCGACCACAATTAAAAAGGGATAATGAGGTCCGGTCTGTCGGAATAAAAAGATTATACAATTAAACAACATTTATTAAGAGTGATTAATACAAAATTACATACATTTTATATCATTAACATCTGAGCTTATTATGTTGGGGTGTGTATGAAACAATTCTAAAATGCATATATTATTTACATTTCTTGGATTAGACTCGATATAATTTGTGATACTAGTGCGCATGTTTTCTTGTAATCTAGCCATTTTATTTACCAAACTATTATAGTGTTGAGTAAAATTTTGTGTCTTAAGCAACTCCATTCTATGAGCAATTATTGGTAAAAATTCCCAAAGCTCTAGGATGGTCTCTAGAGCAAGATAAACTTCAGAACATTTCATTTGTACTATTTTAATCAGTTTTCTCTCTTGAATCTTCGTGAATTCTATACAACAATCTTTCAACGAAATGATGGACCAAACATCGTCCGTCGTAAAGAACCAATTTGTTATTATTCCTTGATTGTTTAAAAACTCTTTCCATTCCATTTCACCGAATACAACCTCTTGTTTTTTCAATCCACCGATTCTCACAGTCGGTTCAAAATTGGATTCAACACAGAGACCGGAAGAAACATATTTGCTCTTGCTTTTGTTGAGAAAATAAATATTTTCATTGATCATCGTTTTTTCGCAATAATTCTGTTGGGCTGGTTCATTTTTTTGTGGTATATCTGGTGGAGGCTTTTGAAAATCATTGTTTCTAATGATAAATGTTTTTTTGAACACTAATAATAAAAAAAAAAGGTTATTCAATAGATGATAAGAAAAATTATAACTTACTCTTAACGTGACTTCAAACGAACTAAGATACTGCTACAAATTACGCACCATATTTATAGCCATCTTTTTTACTATTATTAGTCATTAGTCATATAATTTTTGAAATGGAACACCTATGGCTTTCTTACAGCAGTATTTTATAGCCGGAGGGGGTCCATCTATATGAGTTCGATCGGTTATTCTGTTATAATGTTCAAAACAAGGTAAACATTCTTTTAATGCTTCGCTTTGTCTAAAATGTTCCGGTAGCTTTTCCCACACACTCAGTAAATCCCGTGGACTGGCGTAGTCAATTAAATATTGCAACGGAAAATGTTGCAGATCAGATCTTGTGAAATCACTTAGCCTCTTAATCTGTTTATGATGGGCGTATAAATTATTAAACAGATTGTCTGATGACATTTTCGTAAATAATTTTTTTCGAGAATTAAATAGCTGGTGACTGTCTGGTGCAACGTCAAAGTTGATTAAACAGGTGATCAGATTCGAACAGGTTGATCAGATGGTTTTAATGAACACCTGATGTTTTTTTAACCAGACCCGTTCATATAATGAAACACCTGATGATTTTTAACGAATCCTAACCCAACCTAGCCAGATATTATGGCGGATGTTTTTAACGAATCAGAATGCAGCAGGGGTATAGAAACTCCCTCAAAATGGGTACCTACTCTTATGAAACTCCCACAAAATGGCTACGCGAACCAATGACCAAATAGATACCCCCACAAAATAGGTACCCGAGGACATAGACACTCCCACAATAATGGCGCTCCTCTTTGGAGTAGGGGGAAGAAGAAGAAAACTCCGGTAATCTTTTACTTTCCCTACTTTTGATAAGTTTTTCTAAATTAAATTTTTTGCAAGTTAATAGACTGCAGTATAGGGTATCTAGGTAGTAGGTGTAATCGCACGTTTTTCTTGCTTTTAAAAATTTTGATAATTAATCTAAAGGTCTTACACTTTTTTTAAAATTTGGTTCTTGTTTGATTCTTTGAAGTATTTGATTCAAAAATTGTAACGTTTATATTGGGTTCAGCAATATTATTTTTAATTCTTCGAGACCTATACATGAGCTGTGTGCTTATATTTTGGATTTCATTGACATTTCACATTAAAAAAATTGTTTTCATATACATCTTAACCCGCGACTTTTTTATATTATTTTATTGATTTTTTTAATTTAAGAAAATTTGCATGTAAGAAAAATAGTGGATATTATTAATAGTGTATTGTTATCGTAGGTTATATGTTTGAATACAACCGAAAGCTTTAATAAAAGACCGGTATATGGAATTCCCTCATTAGCATTAAAAATTGGATATGCTATAAAAAAATGTACTGCAATTGAAAGAGGACAAAGTTTAAGAAAAGGAGATTTAATTAAAAATAAAAAGTATTTATCATTTTTACACTTATTAGAAATAGAGTGGAGTATAAGAATATCTTCGAATGCCTTAGCGACATTACATACACGAAAAACTAGCGCTGCCGATCTTTTACCAATAACAAGTGATCTGGTAAAATTAAGTTCTTTTTTGGATACTGAAGTAAAAAAAACAAAAGAACATCTGTCATCAAAGAATTTTACGAAGTTTGCTTCCCTTATTTTAACCAGAATAATATTATTTAACAAAAGACGATCAGGAGAAACTGCAAAAATGACCATAGAACAGTATGCATCGAAGCCTAGTTGGGAGGACACAGGGACTCAAGAAATGAAGCAAAGTTTAACTTCATTAGAAAATAAATTGGCTTCTTCCCTTACAATTGTAAAGATTACTGGAAAACGTGGCAGAATTGTACCTCTTTTATTGACCAAAGATATGAAAGATTCGGTTGAATTGTTAATTTCTAAAAGAGTCCACTGTGGTGTCCAGTGCGAAAATCCGTATATATTTGCTATTCCAAGTACGAAGTATAGTCACATCAGAGGACATGATTCTTTAAAAAAATGGTGTATTGAAGCCAATCTACAGTCGCCAGAGCTAGTGACCAGTACAAAACTCAGAAAATATGTGGCAACTATATGTCAGGTCTTCGATTTAACTGAAAATGAGTATGACTGGCTGGCACGGCATTTGGGACATGATGTTCGTGTCCATAGAGAATTTTACCGACTTCAGGAAAATACAGTCGAACTCACAAAAGTGAGTCGCTTGCTTTTGGCAGTAGATCAAGGAGAGGCTCACCAGTTTGCTGGGAAGCAATTGAAAGACATAAATGTTAAAGGTAGGTAGTACAAAAAATGTAATATTACATTCACAGTTGGTTTTTAACTATTATCTGAAAATATTGTGTTGTACAGTAGACGTATAGTTTAATTTTCAATTGGTGGTAACTTCTAATTGTAAATTTTGCCATTATAATATTAATACATTTCATTATTAGAATTAAACGGAATTGACAGTGAAAATGAAGAAAACGAGGAGAATAATAGAGATATGGATATGGATATGGATATGGAACAAAATAAAACAGACCCAAAACCAGTAAACAATGAAGGTACACGACGGAAACAAAAGAAAAACAACCGCACAATCTCTCAGAAACATCCATGGAGTACTGAACAAAAAGAAATAGTTTTGAGAAAATTCAAAACATTCATAAAACGAGGAACATTACCAGGAAAACAAGATTGCTTAGATCTTATGAATGAAAATGTTATATTTGCTCAAAGAAAATGGACTGACTTAAAATATTTTATTAAAAACCATTTATCACAACTCAATAAAATGGCTAAAAAAATAAGCTGTAATAAAAAGTAAGGTCATTCAATAGAATTAATCTAATTAATTAGATTAGAAAGATTTCCAGCGATTAAACATGAATAAAAGTACTTTTATTAATGTATTTTTTTTAATAACCCTTAATTAGTGTTAAAACCTCTTCGAATGGTGTAAATACACTAGAAACTGTTTGCAAGATTCATATAGTATCAGATCAAATATACAAAGTGTTTTATTTAAGTTAATGTTATTTCCTGTGAAACCAGCAGTTGAAATATATGGTAAAATATGTCAATTTATTGTGGTGCAAATCCACTGCGATATCACATGTTATCAAAAATACATGTTCTATATTAGACTCAAAGACATTAAAAATGATAATCTGTACTTTTTTGAGTTCATAAGATAGTTGTGTGCATACTTTATACCTAATAACTGCATCGATGCCACACACAAACATCAGCAATTTACTGTGACTTCGAGGCCGCAAGTCAATACACACAAACATCAGCAATTCGCTGTGACCTCGAGGCCACAAGTCAATACACACAAACATCAGCAATTAGCTGTGACTTCGAGGCCACAATTTGGTTTAGAGCATGAAATTATAACTTGACAGTGAGCGTGTGTATCGAAGTCCCAGTTAGAGCACAGGGTTGCCATATTTTTACTGTGCTACATAGTAGGCATATTTCGTGTTAGGCCACAAGTTGGGTTAATTCACAGAGGTCACAGTAAATGCGCGAACGTGTATGTGTGTGCGTGTGTGTGTGTGTATGTGCCAGAATTTAAAAATGTACATTTATGATAGTGGTTATCGATAGAGCCTTTAAAAGTATTCTAGAAAGTGCGTGCCAACATTTAATTTTTCAGATAATAACTAACAAATTTTAGTATGTCATAGAGTTTATTTTTCTAAGTAAAATGCCGTTTGTCTTAACTATCTTGTTTTTTCAGATTACGAAATATTTTCAAAAATTCAAAATTTTGAATTTTTTTTTTAAAACGGCTGCAACAATTTTATTCAAATTTTAGTATGTTATAGAGTTTATTTTTCTAAGTAAAATGCCGTTTGTCTCAACTATTTTGAAATTTAATTTACATTATTCAAAATTTAAAATTCGAAATTTTGAAAATTTTTCTCGAAAATGGCTCTTACAATTTTTTTCAAATTCTAGTATTTTATAGAGTTTATTTTTTTAAGTGACATGCCGTTTGCCACAACTATCTTGATTTTCCAGATAACGAAATATTTTCAAAAACTCAAAATTTTGAAATGTTTTTTCTTAAACGGCTGCAACAATTTTATTCAAATCTTAGTATGTTAAAGAGTTTATTTTTCTAAGTAAAATGCCGTTTGTCTCAACTATTTTGAAATTAAATTTACAAAATTATTCAAAAAATTAAAAATTTTTAAAATTTTTCTCGAAAACGGCTCCAACAATTTTTTTCAAATTTTAGTATGTTATAGAGTTTAATTTTCTTAGTGAAATGCCGTTTGTCTCAACTATCTTGATTTTCTGTGAAAAAAGTTATGATTAAATTTTAAATAAGTAAAAATATTTTTTAAGAACGCTGTGTTTGTTCATGTTTTACAAACACGCGCATGATACGTTATTTTGACACGTTATTAACATATTGACAGACGTCATTTACAATAATGAGGTTAATTGAGCGCCTGGAGTAGCATTTTACACTTTTTACGCCTACAAATACACAAATATATACATTACTACACACAATATAATATGGTGAAAGTGATTTGGTGGCCACACCAGTTTATTTTTGTTATTCGTTGAACAAATGCGTATAATAAATTGTATGTAAAAATAATTTTGTATTACTTAAAAGTCAAGTTTTGTATATTGTTTTTATTGAGTATTTTGACTAAGATAGTCTAGTCTCTAGTAAATAAAAAAAGCTGTTTCATGAGCAGTAAACAAAAAGCTGTTTTTTAAAAATTATTAAATTTTGGTTTATTTTTGATTTAATGTTTTACTTTTACATTAGTTAAAATTTGCGTTAAATGACAAAACTAAATTGTATTTTGTTTCATGGCACTCTTTAGCTTCATAGGGACTTTTTAATGAATTTTATTTGTCTTGAGCTTAAATATCAAAATAAATATATTAAACCTTATATCATTGAAAAGAGAAAAAAAAATGCTTTTTTATGAGGTCATAGCCAACTACGGTTTCCATTAAAAAAAAATGCAAGTTTGTAATTTATCTAAGAATTGAAACAATATTGAAACAAATGAATGCTTTCATTTTATAGTGCGTAAAAAAATCTACAACTTTTCCCCCAAAAATATTTTTGTACCATCAAGTTTAACCGAGTTATTAACGATTTAAAAAAAATGCCTATTTTGATTTTTGTTGATTATCTAGCGTGCCATGGAAATTTTTAAAAACATTAAAGCATCATTGGATAGGTCTCCGAAAATGGAACAATTTGTCTTAGTTAAACTTCTTTGTAGCTCTTACCGTTTACGAGATCCCAATAGTGGCCCTCCTATGTGGACCACCCTGTATAGCTTGTAACAATATTGTAATATGTTTTCATTTGCACTTTTCATTTCATTATCTATTGTAATGGCGTACTCTGCGTATGTTTGAGCGAAGTCGCAAACGACTTAATATAGGTACAATGACGTATTTGTGTTCCAAGAATATCGTTGTATGTAAGTTGGTTGTCAAATAATGATAAAACAACAAAAACAGCATTATTTTATTACTTTACTTATTTATCATTATTACCACGTTTTTACATTATAAATTGCAAAAGAAAAGTAATTACGTTTTACAAATGTAAATTTGTTGTTCATTAGCCATTGTTTTTTTTCCAGACTCCAGTGGCTAGACTTTTTAAACAACAAATGTTGCCGCGATGATTGTTATGGTGCCTGTCCACGTGAGAGTAAACTACTCTCGATAGCAGCGTCGCCAAGGATACAGCCAATCGCGAGTTACTCTCAGGGGCTGTATCCTTGGCGACGCTGCTATCGAGAGTACTTTACTCTCACGTGGAAAGGCACCATAAGTTTTTGCATACTTACAAATATTGCCATGATTTTCAAAACGTATGGACATGTGCACGTGAGAAGTGCTAATACTTGCACGTGACACACGAAGAACAACGGCAGTACGAGGTACTTGGGGTATGTCGACCAGGTTGTCTGTCAAGTCCGAAGGACATGCCAAGCCAAGGTTTTTTGCAGGGATTATTTGAACGGAAATTGCCGCAGGATCAACTGCAAATTTGAACACAAGGCAGTCACGGACGTAGTGCCCTTTCATTGTCCCGTTTGCTATGGGTCGATAACAAAAATGACAATGACTGGCTTTGACTCTTGTAACCATATCATATATTCGGAATGCTGCGACAAGTTGGAGTTGTTTTCTTTTGGTCGCCGGGAATGCCCGCAATGCCGAGCACTGGGAACGGCTGTCCATCTGACGTAGAACTTCGTAAGTACAAATTTCTTTTAGTAGCAGTATTTGGGTACTTTTCTATTTTGTGAGAGCCAGTGGTGTCTGTCGCCACTGGATCATAAATACTGTTCGTTTTCTTTTAGAAATAATATTTTTAATTGACCTTTACCATTGATTTGATAAGTAAATTAAAGTTATTTTTTTACACATTTAAATAAGTAATAAAAATGAAGATAATACAATGCAGCGACAGATGAAATAGAAGGGTACCCTTATTTGATAGCCAAATTTTAAGATTGAATGGTTGTCCTTGACTATTTTGTCCCTCGCTTTTTGTTGCTCACTGCTGTTATAACTAAAATAAATTTAGTAATGCACTTTGCGAATAACTAGGCTTTTCACGATTTTTTGGAACCCAATATAAAGCAAATTTTTAAATTTTATTCATTATTGATATTGCATCCTTGGGTATTGTACAGCGTCATTGAATAAGCCTGCTATAAATTTGGAAGTGTTTTATTATCGGTTAAAAAAAGAAAATGTTTAAATGAAAGTTGGTGCAGGGTCTAAAAAAACATTCATATCACACTAGATTTTAGTAATTTGTGTTAAGGGTTACAAAACTACTTATAGGTTAATGATATTTTATATTTAGTGTTATTTTTTAATTCTAAACGACATTTTCCTTTCATTTATATTTGTAACTCTTAGAAATAAGGCTTTACCACTTCGAATATTTCTAAAATCCTGCAAATATACAGTGTCATGAATTTTTGAGGGACTTCATTTTATCTTCAATTTAATTTTAGGTTATGGTGATTTTTTTATATTCCGCTGCTCCAAGTCCGGTTGTTAACGGTTAAACACTCGTAGCTAGTACACGCAACCTTTAAGGTTACGAGAAAACTCGCGCCTTTATCCATGGAGTAAATGTAGTGTGTTGTCTTTGTGGCGTGAGCCTAAGTAAATACGTAATTTTTGTTTTTGAGATCAATTGTAAGTACATTTTAAATTTTGCAGCCATAAAAACAGAAATTCATGTTATTGATTTTGCCACTCGTACGTAAATCTAGCGTTTTTGCAAAAATATGCTTTGTATCATTTTGTGTACGATGACTTAGTTACATTAGATTAATATCGTCCTGGCAGTCATATCTGTATTTTTGCCCCATGTTGCCAAACGGGTTTGCTGCGCGTGGCAACCTTGCTAATTATTATCTTTGTTAGAACTTCGTCATACGCACGTAGTTTATACCAGTACGTATAATAGGCGTTGTACCGTTGCTCTTAATATAGTTAAAATGTGCTTTGATTTTTTTAAAGGATACTGTTTTCGAAAGCATTGTTCTTTTAAACACGAAGTATTATTGTGTAATTCCTTTGTTTTTAAAGGGTGTTGCCGCATTAGGGATCAGTGCCCGTATATGCATTTGTTTACAATACCGACAGACCGAAATGGTGTGGTGTCTTTAAACAATACGTTTCTGAAAGAGGATATCTTAAGGATTTCTTCGAGACCACAAGTTACCTATCCTCAAGTTGAAAATAATCAAGCTTGTCGCCAGTCCTTCAGAACTGGGACTTGTGATAGGGGTTTTCTCCGTTGCAAATACGAACACGTGAAAGACACAACACTCGTAAAGGTAACTTAGGTCAAAATGTGCCCAACACTAACTTTTCTGTTAATTTGTGCAAAGCTCGGGGCTACTTTATTTTACACTTAATAAATTAAATATTAAGTATGTTAGAGATTAATAATTTTTTTTTTTAAGTAATGAAAATAAAGGTGATAGGTTTCTTTTCATTAATATAAAGTTAATGTTGGCCATCTATGTAAAATACTTACAATTCTACACATGTTAAAGTATTTATTCATTTCAAAAAGTACTGGGGGGCCCGTACGCGAACGATTACATTCCTAAACTTGTATTTTTATTTTCAGGTGACGTACGCCACCACACCTGTAACTTCTGCGAAGAGATTCTGACGAGGGATAACGCAAGACGGACCCAATGCAACCATCTGTATTGTTTGGCATGTGTCGAAAGTTCGGTAGCCGATAAGAAACGGTGTGCTGTCTGTGAAGAACGTATATTGACGTTTACTAAAGTATTTTCGGCATAATTTTTGCGTTGCTAGCGAGCATTTGTTATTATTGCGAAGCAAGCGACGGTTTTCTTTCTTCGAGAGTTTACATTTTAAATATATTCAGAACGATTCAACTCACACGACGTACCTAGTTCACTTTCGTTATGACTTACCAATTAGTACGGTACATCGAGGACGACGTGCTTCACTGTTGTAAAGCATTTGATATACGAGACACAAAAGACGACGATATAAAGTTGGTTAGATAAACGTTTTTTTTTATATTTCACTGTTTTATTGACTACCAAGTGATTCAGTTTGACTTTGTCATTTTAGCAGAAGACCTAACTTAACCTTACCTGTATATATATATATATATTTGCACGCCTATCTTACTCGCCTCCATACGTACAAAGGACGCACAGGCCTCCACCTTAAGGGATCGATTAATCTGTGTGTATTCTGCAGAAAATAATTAAATAATGTAGCACTAATGCCGGTGGCAAAAGAGGGGAAAGGATTTTTCATTTTTATTATATACAAAAAAAGTGATAAACACAAAATAGTAACTGAACTCCACTCATAGAATGGTTAAGTCGCCTCCGGAGTATATAAAACACTAAAGATGTATGTTAAAGTTGCCTCCAGCAACGTTGCCATCATTCTGCAAGCTTTAGTAGCATTGAGAAGCTATGTATCATATCCCAATCGGTGAATATATGCTTGACGCGCGAATTGTAAACAATCAAGTAGGTAGGTAATTTCGATTGTGATTGTTGGATAATTCGTGTCAATTAATAGTTTTGAACTATGTACGTAATATTTTATCTTAATAACGCACCGTAGGTCACGTATTTGTTAAACCTTCAACTGAACAAATTATATGCAAACTTTTTAGTGACAGTTATGTAAATTATAAAGGAGATATTTTAATTATACCGATTTTGACTTATCAATATTTTTACATACAGGATGTCTTTTTTTGATAGTATCAGGGATGGAAAACGTAACGTAACGATACCCGATAACGTTATAATAACGATTCAACTTTAATTTTTTATACAATAACGTAACGATATTTTTATAACGTTATACAGGGTGGTGCTTTTTTCGATGCTCACCATTGCTATCTTGGAAACGGTAAGAGATACAAGGTCGTTTAAATTAGAGAAAAGTTGTACATTTTTATGGCGATTAAAAATCTGATAAGAAATCCTGGATATTTTGATTCGTTTTTGTTTTATTACAAAAAAACTGAAAAATGTGATTTTAGAAAAATATTATTATCTTCCCTACCACTGACTCTATTTCATTTAAACTTGGTCACTCTATGTTTTTGACCGTCCTGGGTTTGATGACGTCAACAGAAATTTTCTAAGCCTTCTAGATTTCAAGTTGCGATAGTCAACTTTTTTATTTCTTATGGCCGCCATATTGAATTTTTGCACCATCAGACAGACAAAAAAATTAGCTTTTCAAATTGGTAACCAAAATACCTTTTTTCTTTCAAAAAACTTGTTGAAATTTGAAAATTTGTATAAATAATCTACAAAATCGAGAATGCTCTGAAAAACAATTGAAACTATGATATCAATAATAGTGACAGATTGCGTGCAAGTGACGTACTTAGAGTTTCTTTATCGTCTTTTTTGATTATCAAGATGTTTACGAATGAAGAAAAGCAGGAAATGTATGATGTCTACATTCGAAACCGTAAAAACTCTCTTTTAGCGTCTGAAAATTACGCAAATTTATATCCAGAGAGAGAGAGCAACCCCACAGGACAATGTTTACGAGGATTTCAAGAAGTTTGGGTAATTATGGCATGTTTAAAAGACCGCGAGGGCCGTATAGGAAAAGGATTAATGTTAATGACGTGAATGTGTTGGCTCAAATAGCAATTAATCCAGAAAACTCCACCCGGAAAATTGCTTAAGAGTGTAGTATTAATGATGCATTTGCCAGAAAAATAATAAAAAAACATAACTACCACGATTATAAATTCTCAAGGGTACAAACTCTTCATCCTGGTGATACTAACAGATGATTGAACTTTTGTTATTGGTTTCGGGAAAAACTGCAACAAGACCCACATTTTTCCAGAAAAATACTATGGACTGACGAGTCCTTATTCACAAACTCGGGAATGTTTAACAGGAAAAATGTTCATCATTACGCTACAGTGAATCCCCATTTAATAAGAGAGACTAGGCCGCAAATTCGATATTGGCTGAACGTATGGGCTGGTCTTTAAGATGATACGATTCTGGGTCCCTTTTTCATCGATGGACATTTGGATGGGCCTGGATATTTAAGATTGTTGGAAACAAATTTAGAAGATATGTTAGATGAATTGCCATTATTAACCATTCAAAATCTTCAATGGTTTCAGCAAGATGGAGCTGGTCCTCACAACGCCCGAATTGTAAGAGAATATTTAAATGCACGCTTTCAAAATTGGCTTGGTACGTTTGGTCCTGTTTATTGGCCTCCACGATCTCCATGTTTAACGCCCATGGATTACTTTTTGTGGGGCAATGTAAAACATGTTGTTTATGCAACCCCCACGGATAATATTGAACATCTTCGTCGTAAAATAAAAAATGCATTTGACTCAATTCCGCGACAGACTATCCTAAAGGCAGTGGACGAAATGAATTTAAAAACTGACCTCTGTATAATACATAACGGCGGACACTTTGAACAGTTTAAATAATTACTTATATCTGGTGTTTTAAATTTATTTTCAATTTGTTATCATTAGACCAATAAAATGTTCAGTCTTTTATTTATATCATAGTTTCAATTTGTTTTTCAGAGCATTCTCGATTTTGTAGATTATTTATACAAATTTTCAAATTTCGACAAGTTTTTTGAAACAAAAAAGGTATTTTGGTTACCAATTTGAAAAGCTAATTTTTTTGTCTGTCTGATGGTGCAAAAATCCAATATGGCGGCCATAAGAAATAAAAAAGTTGACTATCGCAACTTAAAATCTAGAAGGCTTAGAAAATTTCTGTTGACGTCATCAAACTCAGGACGGTCAAAAACATAAAGTGATTAAGTTTAAATGAAATAGAGTCAGTGGTAGGGAAGATAATAATACTTTTCTAAAATCACATTTTTCAGTTTTTTTGTAATAAATCAAAAACGAATCAAAATATCTAGGATTTCTTTTCAGATTCTCAATCGCCATAAAAATGTGCAACTTTTCTCTAATTTAACCGACCTTGTATCTCTTACCGTTTCCAAGATAGCAATGGTGAGCATCGAAAAAAGCACCACCCTGTATAACGTTATAATAACCGATAACGTTTCATTAAAAGTTATTTTATATCGTTATTTTCTATAAATTAAATTTTTATATGGCAATCTTTTTATTTTCAGAAGATATAATATTTTGTCTCTATTTTAAAAATTAAAATGAAAATAATAATATCTCAACGTAATTTTGTACTATTTTTTAAATTTACTTTTCAGATTCCAAAAATAATTTCAGAGTTACAACTAAAAATTATTTTTGTACAGCATGTTTCTTAAATAATGCGAAAAAATTCTGGAGGTGATTCCTTATCGAAAATTAAGAGGGGTCTTTCATATAATTTTTTTTTTTTTAGGATCTCCTTTCGGAGTAACACCCCATTAAAGGAGATCGGTAAAATTGGGTTTTTAGTTTATTTCTCAAATTTGGGTTTATGTAGGAAAATGATATTTGGTAGATGTTTTATACTTATTAAAAGGTTTCCCATATTAATATTTTTAATCATTTCCCATCTTCACAGGGGGTTGAAAAGTGCGACCAATGTTGTTTTTTTTATTAGAACGTTTTGGCAGGTTGAAATCTAGCAATGTATTTTTTTTTTGAAAACTTGATTTATTTAGAAGTTTTTTTTTCTTTAAACCTACAGTTTTTGTGAATGAATATGAACCATCAAATATTCCAATATAAAACGATTCATTTTGGTGGTTACCATGGTTTGTTTATGTTGTAGGATTTACGAGAAAAACTAAAGAATAAAAAAATGTTCTAAATAAATTAAACTTACAAAAAAAAGTTTAAATCAACAGGGGTCGCACTTTTCAGCCCCCTGTGGAGGTGGGAGATGATTAAAAATATTACTATGGGAAACCTTTTAATAAGTATAAAATATCTACCAAATATCATTATCTTACATTTATCTAAATTTGAGAAATAAAATGAAAACCTAATTTTACCGATCCCCTTTAGGGGAGACGTCTAAGAAAAAAAATGTATATAAAAACCCCACTTAATCTTCGATAAGGAATCACCTCCCGAATTTTTTCGCATTATTTAAGATAATTTATGTAACGTTATATAACATAACAATTCATTTTATTAATGTTATTTATAACGTTATGTAACGAAAACCAATAATAAATAACGTTATTCAATAACGTAACGATTTAAAACGTTATTCCATCCCTGGATAGTATTATGAACAGCTAATCCCACTCAACATTTCTAATCTAATATTAAACAATTAAGAGAATTAAAAAAAAAGAAAAATTAAATTTTTTTCTTAAAAAACCAGATATATTAAAAAACGAATAACGTTTAATTACTAGTTAACTATTAAAAATATTTATTTAATAATAAAATAAATAACTAACTAACTCTTATTTCATTCGGGTAAACTATCTCAAAAATTTCCATTTAATAAACCCTGATACACAAGGTACGAAAAATCAATTCTTCTTATAAACATTTGAATTTTCAAAATATTTAAATTTTTAATCACTTTACTAATAAACTATAATTTTAAATTTTTTTTCTATCTAAATAACAAAACAAAAAAATCATTTAATTAAAACAAATAAAAATAAATTAAAAAATTCAAATTAAATTGAATTGCACAATTAATTTTTTAATGTAAATAAAAAAACTTTCTAACAAGCTCTAATCTGATCATTCTAGGTACACTTTCCAGTACACCTACTTTGTTACGACTTATCTCAAATTAAATGAGAGCGACGGGCGATATGTACATATTTTAGAGCTTAAATCAAACTGCTTAATTAAACATTTTTACTTTCAAATCCAATTTAATGATAAATATTTCAATTATTAAACCATTTAAATAAATTTATTGTAACCCATTTCTTCTTTAAATTTTTATTTTAAAAATTGAACATTAAAATTCTTATAAAATATTTAAAACAACGACGATATACAAATTATTAAAGTAAGTAAAGTAAATCTCGTCAAAAGTAATGTTTAATTTTTAAATTACTACAAAAATTATTGTTCCTATTTCTTTTGAAAAAAAAAGTTAGTAACCCCTTCCACAAACTGATTTTTTTTAAATTCCAAGTTCCAATCTACATCACCTATTTCTTTTGTCAATAAATAATGACTATTACAGCAAAAGTTGTTTCATTTTATACCATAACATTTGAACAAATAAATTATAATCATTTTACACAATTGTAGTATCACTTAGATCGGATGCTTCGAATTTTCTAACAAACCAATACATAAACAACAAATTGCATAAAAATTAACTAACATTTGAAGAGTTTCAACTCAAAACCCGCTTTAAAATTTTCACTAGTTTTTTTTAACTGTAGAAAAAATAATTTATATTATTTTTTTATTTAATTTAATAATCAAGTTCAGTAACGTTTTTAAATTAATACTTTATTACGAATATCTGGAAACAGAATTAAGATAAAATTCGTTTGTTTTCATCATCTAAATTGCAAATATTTATTAGCAGATTTTGGATCTAAAAGTCACATAGCGGGCTTTAAATCTAGACACCTCATTTGTTAGATGTTAAAAGATTAATTTCTTATTAATTGCTCTAATTTGGAAGTTGTTTACTAAGTTACTCGTTTTTAGTAAGTATTGATCAATTTGCATCCAGAATATAATTTTGTGTGATACCACTAAGTCCTAATTTTAAATGTGCTCCCGCCACTTGTTTTACGCTATTCCACTTAAAACCCTCTTCAAACACCACAATGGTTATTTCTGATAAGCATACATACAAAATACTAATGTGCCTCCTTGCGCGTTTGCCAAGTTTCGGACGCAAGAAAGTGTGTTGTGTGTGTGGAGGTCTGTCAGTCAAGCATGTCTATGGACATGTATATGTGTATTAGTTGGTGGCGCCACCTAATAACATTTCTGTTAACTCAAGTGTATAACTGTATATGTATAACCATCGAACTAGCCTCCACCATAAAATTCGCTATGCGCTTGTCCGTGATGTCTTTAAGCATTTAAATCACATATACACGGGGATACCTAGTCGCCTCCGATTTTACTTACTCGCCTCCGTTTTCGGAGGCGAGTAATACTTTTACACGTATACATACGGAGGCAAGTTTGACG
>CANTFG010000182.1:0-40769 GCA_947652605.1 Elmis aenea | reverse complement strand
TTTGTGCGAGTAGTTTGTTCTACTTATAATGTAAAAATTCATCAACCAATCGTTTGTTGACTGACGAAACCCAAATGCTGGCGTGTAGGACCCAAGTTATGACCGCAATATTTTAACGTTAATGTGTTTTTACTAAAGTAGAAATCCTCATAACTTGGCCCTTTTGAAGTGTTACGTGTTTTAGTAACTGATGCATCAGCATTTGTTGCAATGTTATTCATTTAAAAGTAAATGAAATAACATTGAAATAAAATAAAATAATTGATCTCAGGCGGGCTGTTACAATATGAATCGATAAATCTTAATTTTAAGTGTGTATCACGATAATTTTTCGTAAAAGATATGTATTTTTCTTTATTCAATGGTAATAAGCTGAATTGACCAGGAAATGCATTAGCTAAATCTTTAACAACAAAATGTGAATCATAACCCGTAAAGTTGTGTGTCATTTGCCTTAGCCCCAGGTACCACCTCAGCAAACATATTGGGCAGTTGGAAGATGGATGGTAGTGTGTAAGCACCTCCAACTTCATTGGACGACGCAACAGCAAGGCCCACGTTCTGTATTTCTTGGCCATGCAGGTTCTGAATAGCTATTAAGTCATTCAGCCCCAAAGTCCCTCCAGCCATGCTGAGAGTCAACACTTCGGTGGTGTCAGCATCCCAAGACATGAGAGTACAGGGTATGAACGTATGCAATAGAACATCGTATTCAGCTCCGGCTAGTGGAACTGGGGGACTGACTTCGCCAACCCCACCTGGTGCAAAGTATGCTCGCTGTGCACTGAGTAATTGCATGTGTGGTCTTAAATATTGGGTTATGGCATTAGCTGCGAATGCTCCGTATTCTATAATACGTAGGCAAAGGGCATTGATCCAGTCACAGTCTTTTGGTACTGGTCAGTGCCCCTGAGCGACCTCCAACCCTGTTGTGCGGCAACTGTTTGTAGCACTACCTCTTTTGATAGATCAACTTTCGGACAGGGTCCAACGATTCCCCATTCACGTGGTCTCACATTTAAGAAGTTGTCCACGACTAGAGGGTTGTATAGACGTGGAGTTACAACCTCAGGTATGCCTACATAGGCGGCTACTATGTTGGGCCTAGAATTGAATCCGCCTAGCCAAGCATTACCTCTATTAGTGTGCCTGGCAACGTCCACTCCTATAAACTTTGGGAAGCAATCCTTGATCATGTTAAAGATGGGAGCTTCAGCTCCCTGAGGCACGGGTGATGTTACGTTATTCAGACATTGTACTAATTGTATAGCAGAGGGTGGTAAATTTGCCCCTGTATACCATTCCCTAAGCCTGTTACCCGCAATTTGGATAGAATGTAAGAGTGTGGTGGCGAAAGTACTATATAGTGCGGTATATAGGGTTGTTAGTCTAACTCGATCTGCATTGCGCACCGTACTATATAAGTTAATCTCAGCCCCATCATCCACCCCAGCGGGTGGACGCACTCCCGCCAATCGCAACAGAACATTATAATCTTGTGGTCTTGGAAGACCGAGATCAATAGCTCGGAAGTCGGGAAGTATATATTGGGCTTGTGGCTCGCCAGCGATGTTGCTGTATCGCACGCCTGCGTGGTCCATGACCCAATATAATCCCTCAACAAGAAATCGCATCTCGTTCCGCTGTTGTGCTAGCTTAACTGCAAACGCAATTAATGTTTCAGCAGACAGATCAGCTGCTTGTGGGGCTGCTCCGCCAGCTCCATGGTTTAGTACTGTTATATTGATGGTTGGCCAGTCGACATATGCAGCATGGGGCACAATCGCCCCAGCGGCACTATCGTACCTATGCCCTCCACGAGCAAGATAATGGATGGCTATTAGATCATTATTATCGTAATCGGATCTGTCCACCATTATCACATCCCCCCTTAAAATTGGGGTGACAATATTATTGTAATCCAAATTTGCATCGTCTAAGTTAACGAACGCGACAGTGTTAACCCCTGCAAAGGGTACAGCTAGAGGTGCCCTTCCAGCATATGTATACAAGTCGCGCACATATGCAAACCATAACAATTTGGCGTACATGCCGAAATTGTTAATCGAGTTCACGGACTCTATCAAATAATTAGCTAGATTGCGTACATTATTATGATTGGCTGGTTGTAGCTTAGGCACTGTGGCACTGGTCACAGCTCTCTCACTGATTTTACTCAGGGGCAGTGGACTATGTACAAAGCCTTCTATTCAGCTTATATTGAATGTCCGGCGGTCGACGGCATTAATTGGTCCAGGTGCATATCTTAGCACTCTGGTGTTAATCTGAACGCCCACATCAAGACCACCGCCTGGTGCAGATGGATTAATAATAGATGACATTTGTGATGAATTATCTGCAAAAGCAAACTGATTGTTTGCGTCACGCAGCTTACTCCACATTACGCGAATAAAATTTGCCTCTGTGTGTGCGAGAGCTACTTGGCTATGTAATAAATGCTCAGCCACGTCGTTGCCATGCACGCTACGGTCGCCTATCTTCTGCAGGGTACGCCCTCTATGTCGCACACCCCCCCTATTTGATGTGCAAGGAGTGATCGTTTCTGAAGGGAACGTATCAGCATCACTTGAATTAGTCTGCATTGGGGTAGTTTGAGGTATTGTTGTATTTAATTGGCTTTCGGAGCCAGTTTCTATTGCTGTTTGTTCAGTTGTTGCTGGAGGTATTACATTTATGAGAGGATCACTTTTAATCATCTCTGTAACTTGGGAGGTATCATCTACTCTAGCATCATTCGGGTTTACGGGGGCAGGTAGCTCTCCAAGATTTTCTGTTGTCTTGGATTCCTGGCTTTGATCAGCAACACCCTGGGCCAGCATAGTAAGATAAAACTCATGTGCCCGCTGAGCTTGTTCACTCACAGGCGTTGCCATGGTTGGCACAAGGGGTTGGTTTTCTTCGAGGACCACTTCTATCTGATTAGTCAGAGTAGAAGTTGGGACATGGGGAAGGGGTGGTCCAACGATCCCTTCCTGATTAAGCAAGAGCTCTTTGCTAGGCAAAGAGGCTTTTGCTTGGGTTACAACCTTAGATGCCTCCTGAGGAGCCATTTTGCACCTAAGATTGTAATGGGGAGTGCGGCGGTCACGGGATGGTGTGTCGCCGCCTTTTTTGGATTTAGCCATCTTAGTATAATGAGTGGATATCTCCTAGTGGAATGATAAGCTTACAAACTAACTGTAATATTATAAGCCCTGCTTTAAAGTATCCGAGAGGCAGAGTCTTATAATAATCCAGATGTATGTCAAACTATGTTATGGAAACTTAGGATAATAATACAGCTCAGCACGCTTCTAAACGTGCTGGCAGTGGCTAGCTCAAACTTGTAATCCGCCAAATTACAAGTTGTAGAAAAGTTAAAATTATTTAACTATTTCCAAGGTATAATATATATGGATTTGTCATAATTTAAGTTGCATGACTCGTGTGCGGGTCCTCTGTACCGACCAGTAAAGTGATCATGATCTAAAACACGCTCTTTACCATTAAATGGTTGTTCACACATGTGACAAATTTCAGCATTATTGAACTCTATTTCTTGAATTGGTGTCAAACAATCCATTGGAACGATGGTAATAAAATAGGTTTTTAATTTATCTAATAATTTGTCCAATTCGGTTGAGAACTAACTTTGACTATCTACTCCACGATAAGAATTGAACAATGATAAGTTGGAATTAAATCGGCAGTGCAAATAGTACGCGACGCTATACGGTTCATGCTGCTGATATTTAATTGTGTAGAGTCTGTTTCGGGAATTGATTTTAATATACACTCGAAATCACCGTAAATAATAAACGGAACATATTCCTTATTACAAAAATTTTTAAACTGTATCGTTGACCCCATAGGCGGGAGCTGTATCTTACACTTATTCATCAATTCGCAATCAATTGAGTGTGAATTTAATTTAAACTCACTCGAAAAATATTGCAAACAGCGGTCGCATAAAAATATTTTACATTTATGTTTAGTTAATTGTGAACGCACTAATCTCGACAGAGATTTGATCCAACAAAAGTGATATTTAATGTTTTCAATACAGCCATCATTGTGATAACTATTTTGTATCATCAACAAGTTAATGTGAGTATTTTTTTTGTTAAGTAAACTGGGCAAGTGATCAACGTGAAGTTATTTAATTTTTAAATATACACATTTATCGACAAGTTATTATTTTGGTCAGGTTAGGTTGGTGGCCATAAGTTAGCACTAATTATTCTGTCATCATAAAATTCTTCGAGAAATGCTATGGTACTATGTGCTACACGAGGCGTGGCATTGTCTTGTTGAAAAAATCCATTTTGAATTTCATCATCGTGCAGTTGATCAATAAATGTTCCCAACATTGCTTGGTATCTTTCGGCATTGATTGTATCGTAGAAGAATATTGGTCCAATAATTCTTCTTCGTGAGATAGCTATCCATACTCCAACTTTTTGTGGATGCAAAACAGTTTCAACAAAAATTTGAGGATTCTGAGCGCCCCAAGTTCTATAATTTTGACTGTTAACATACCCTGACAGATGAAACCATGCTTTGTCAGTAAAAAATGTCAAGTCCAAAATTTCATTATGGTTGAACCAGGTACAATAACGTTGTCTTGCTTCAAAATCGCGTGGAAATAATTGGGGAATCGTTGTCATTTTATTTATAGGGGTGTAAATGTAAAACATTCACTAAAGCTTTTTGTGTGCTGCCATATGGAAGTCCTAAAAATGTATTACTGTAATTGTGAAAATCTAAATTCAATGCAATGTCTTACCTGTTTGAGTGGATAGTTTTCTAATAGATTTTTGTGGGCTTATGCCTACTCTTGTTTGAACATCTTCGATTACTTCCTGCGTAAGAACCTGATGATTTTGCCTTACACACACAGTGCTTGTTTTCGAAGCGGTCAACTACACGTCGTTTATGGGTGCCAAAAACTTTGAGATTAATTTCAATGCCTGGAAATTTTTTTGAAACTGTTCAATAGTTTACTGCAGAGAATAAGTCCAATCGCTATCGTCGTTGCGGTTACCACTTTGGTAGTGCGCCATCAATATAAACGCATCTTATTCTTGGGTGAACACCATCATGACTAGTTAGTTCTTAGGAGAACTGATTTTTACGAAACGATGCAAATTAAAACGAAAAACTACGTAGAAATCACACACGAAATGATAGAACAACCTGAACGCACAGAAAACGGAAAACTGATAACTGATTTTTACGAAAAGATGCAAATTAAAACGAGAAACTACTAATCGCATACGAAATGACAGATCAATCTGAACTGTCACTGAATATGAAAATAATACTACGCCAGTGATAATATACACTATTATTCTTATTTAATTCTATACACATTTGATAAAGTGCATACAATAAATGGAACATTAAAATTAGTTCGAATTATCCATTTTATTTCCAGCTTCGTGTACCGTATATTTAGGTTATGTTTTCGGCGCTAGAAGTTCGCGGTTCGCGTTCTCTGTTTCAACCAAATATTTTTGTTGAATTTGAAATACAAAATACAACATACATTTTTATTGATGTGGATCCGGCTTTACAGTTCGTTTATATTTTAAATTCAACTTGAATCTGGAGTTGTTTTGCTTGTATTTGTCGAAACAAAGTACGAGGATTTTAAATTAATACAATACATTTGGACAAAGAGTAAGCCTTTTAATTGAAATGAATTTGGATATTTTTTCATACGATAAAAAGTATCAATTCATTAAGATGAGATAAAACAAATATTTAGCTATTATGTGAAAGATCATAAGACAAGTAAATAATAAGAACTTATTTAAACGAAAAATTTATTTGTAAAAAAATTAAAAAAAGTGACCCCCCCCCCGGCCCCCTCTTCTGAAGTTATTTTGTTCCTGCAAAATAAAACTTATTAATGAAACTGATGCGGCGTTAACGAAAAAACCTTACGTTTAAAATAATTTGTAAAATATTTTCCAAATTGTTCCCCTGCCCCTCCTCCTGTATCTTCTCTCGCCAACTCCCCATCCACCTCCGCGTCCCCGACTTGCAAAACCCCTATTGTTCCGTCCCCCTCTGCCGCCTCGACTGCCTCCACCCCCTCGTGTTGCAAAACCCCTCCCAGTCCTCTTCCATAACCCACTCCCCGTCCTCTTCCGTTTCCACCTCCTCCCATTGCTCCTCTTCCAGTACTTCCCCTCCACCGATTATTTCCCCCTCCTCCTCCTCGTCTCACTCTCCCTTCTCCCCCTCCTACTACTCTATTCACTCCTCTTCCTCTATTCGCTCCACCGCCTTCTCCTCTATTCGCTCCCACTGTTCCTCTTCCAGTACTCCCCCTCCCTTGATTATTTCCCCCTCCTCCTCCTTCTCCTCTATTCACTCTCCCTTCTCCCACTCCTTCTCCTTCACTATTCGCTCCACCGCCTTCTCCTTCAATTTCTATGTTGTCTTCCAACGATAAATATCTGTATATGGTATTTAGATCTATAAAAAAGATGTTCATTAACATGTTTTAAGTTACAAACAATTTGACTTACAATTCCTATTTCCATCGTAGTAACGCGGTGGTAGTGGTGGTGATGGTGGCGTCGGAGGATTCTCATAATCCTCGCCTTCCATGGCCTCGTAAAAGATGTTTAAATCGAGTGGACTATTATCGGACTATTAAAAAATATATAAAAACGTTACAATAATAGCAGCAATTAAGAAAATCTTATTTGAATTGTCAATGGGAAAAAGTGCACCTAAACTTTTACACTTGCATTGGTATTACATTGAAATGATCATATAAAAAATACAAGTTTACACTGAACAACGAAACATCCAAGCAAATTTTCATTGCGAACATTTCAAAAATCGCTAAATCTAGTGTCCTACGATTTTTTACTGAAATTTGTATGACCTTTAAATTAGTTTTACATCATGCATCTACTTTTATGAAGAATTAAAGTTGTCTGAGCAAGCAATAATTTAAAAAAAAATCCATTCATTGCAGACTTTTTGTTTGACGCTGATGACACCGATTGATTTTTTTAATGTTATTCGTAACGTTATGTAACGAAAACAGATAATAATTAACACATTATACGACAACGCAACAATTTAAAACGTTATTTCATCTCTGATTGTATTACATTAAAATGAATGGCAATTAAAATATTTTAACTTCAAAATTGACATTAAAATCGAAAATTTGTTAAGTACAATTTAATAGATAAATAAATTAACAAAGTACTGGGTAAAAACACATGATAAAATTAGCAAATTTAATTAATTCTAAGAAATAAATATTATTTGAATTCAAACTCACCATTCTGACGAAATTTTCTCGTTGCTATTGCGCATTAGACAAAACACACATAGCAACACACAGCGTCTGCGTATATGTAAAATAATTAGAATAACTTCGAAATGTTTTTGATCGCGTACCAAAATTTGCATTTCAATTAATATACGGTAATTTGCACGTTCGTGTTTAATTTGTAGTCGCATATTATAGATTTAGATATTTTATAGGTTATTGAAACTTTAATCCAGAGTTTGATTTTACGATTTAATAAACAAATTAATTAGCAATTTGAATGTCATGTTTTTGAATGCACTACAGGGCTGGCAGTTGGTACAACTGTTGATATTATATTTTAACCTACAAATTGCCTGTCAGTCATTTACGATAATTCACTGAACAGAGTTTTATAATTATTATACCATATGGGTCGATCTAATCGCGTGATCGTCGCCATTTAAAGATGTCTTTCTTAGGGAAAACAAACAGCTACGGTTCATATGTATTGCGTGTAATCAGTGTTTTAAATAATTGTTGTTTTTATTTTAAACAGTATCAAACAATTTATTTGTGGGACAGGTGTTTATAAATGTGTATATAGTTAGTTTAAAAGACAATATTTCACACTTGAGATTCATAATTACAGTTGTTTGAGGTACGTAATCAAGTAGTAAAGGTTTTGACTGCGTAAATTAATGTATGTAATTTAGGTTTTTTACTTAAATCGAGATGGAAAGAAGTATGTTACACGAATATCGGCCACTAAATAAAGAAAGCCTATACTCGTACAACAAGAACGGTGAATCGGACTCGCGGCTAGTTCAGACGAGAATGGGGTAGGTCCGAATTAGAAACAAACTTGTAGACTTGTAGACAATAAGGGCGCCACACTATTTGGTTTGTAAGGTTTCAAATAGTAAAATAAACCTAAGAAAGAAAATAAAAGAATTCGTAGGCTTGAACGATATATGCCTTTAATAATGTAAATAATAATGACAAGTAATAATAAAACTTGGAAATAATATAATACAGGATATACTCCTTGTCTCAACAGACTTGAAAGGCCACACAAAAAGAAAGCATTCGCTGAAGTTGAACGAAAAAGTACGTTTCTACGAAATAAGGTTGGTTCGGTTCCGGGGTTTGCAAGTACCTATTTAAAATACACAAATATGTACATAAAATAATAATAACACAATGAAGTTAATATAATCCAGTGGAAGAGCTCTCCTACCTAATATAAAACTTGCGGCACCAAAATCACCTCAAAATAACATAACCAAAAATATACCTTGCAAACTAAGTACGGTACCTAGCTTATTATTCGTAAGGTACGAATAAAAAGAAATCGTGACAACGAAAGCCACTCAAAGATTGTTGAGAACGTGGGATACTATCATGGACGTAAGATCCTGTTAACAACAATATAAGAACTGATTTAAATGTTAATAAATGACACTAGCAAAAATACAACGTAATGAACTAAACGTTAATACATAACGCCAAAGCAAAATAGTGAACTAACTGTAGTACGAGCTGAGGGCTCTACAATAGTTAACGTAAGATAATAAATGCTTAACGTAAGATAATAAATGGTCAACGTAACATCGAAACGTAGCAACGAATGAGAACGTAGCTGATGGTTAAATATCTAAGCTTAGCTTTCGCTGAGAAGAAATTCTGTTGGAAACTCCACTGGTGGCTCCAAGATTAGCAGGAGGACCACAGAAGGACGTCAAAAACGGATCCAAACGACGTAAGATAAAGGTTGGACAAAAGCTTGACCCAAGCCTGACACCTGAAAATAAAGGTACGATAACCTCACTTTCTCCACGTGGTACAAAGAAAAGTTTACCTGTGTCGGTGTTTATAACTGATCCAATAATTTTATCGGCAGAAACGAATTCGCACAAATGGCGTGACTCAAAGAGTCTGCACCCACCGTTAATTAACTAAAATATCCGTGGACAATTCACCACACCACAACAGGTGTCTTAAACAACCAACGTACGAGGTGGAAGTTATGGAAAAATGGAAGCAAATCTATTTTTGACGTACGAGGAAAATTGACTAGAACTACTGCCCATAGGAACAAACATTCAATAGGACAATGTTACCGTAACAAGTATTTATTATAAAACTTTGGAACAAGTTTACTTTAACGGACTTTGTCAGAAATTGATAAAATTAAGTAGACTAATAAAACTGGACGTCCTGAGCTCAAATCTGTAAAAATTATTTGGCGCTCTCAATTACTTAGCGTAAAAATTCATTATAAAAGTTCCGTTTGACAGTTAGGTTAGGTTTTTTAATTCGAATTTTCTCATGTTAGGATGGCTAAATTGTCTGTGTAAAGTGTACAAATATGATTATAAGGCATACATGAAACTATATTTGTATTGATTTTGTGTTAAAATAAGCTAAAAATAACGTAAATCTTATAACATACCCAAACTCACAACTGTTATTTTTTGCCGTCTTGAACTACTATTTTCACCTTTCTTGACCTTTCTGAGTCGTAAGGTGGACTCATATAGATCTATAAGGATCAGATCAGTTTCAGTTGGAACTAAAATTTTAATTTTAAGCGACCGTAAATTTATTTTTTTAACAAATAACTTGTATGATTCGATTATCACTTTCATTAAAGCAACATCTATCACTTCAGTTTTTACCCAATAATCAACTGTGTGTACGCGCGTGTGTGTATGTTCCAGACGTTATGAAAATTTTTGACATAAGTTGTCGATAGAGAGATTATATTACAAAGTGCGTGCGTTTATTAATTTTTTTAAATATGTATTAACTAATATACAAGGTGTTTAAGCTGTAACGGTAATCCTAAATTACATACAAACCTTAATAGATAAAAATATTTTGTTCATGTAGGATTGTAGTCTATGCTAAGGTCTATAAAAAACCTTTAATAACTTTTCGAAAAAATTTAAAACTACGAAATTATTTAAAAAGTTTTGAAAATTTTTCTCGAAAGCTCCTTTAACTAATTTTTATAAATTTAAGTATGTTCAGAGTATATTTTTCTTAATGAAATGCCGTCTGTTTACGTCATTGTTATGTATCTTACTTTAACAAATAATACATAAACGTGAATTAACATAACTTTATTCTGCTTGTCACATACTCTGTACATTTTACCTACTGTCGTGTCTACGACACCTTACACGACCTATAATCTGACCCTCTGATGAAAGAAAACACAATGCCGATGGAATAGTTGCGCACAACGGCACGTCCTTATTTTAGCGTTCCCCATTATTCAGCTTTAAAAAAAAATCTCTTACCAACCTCTAACCTGACCCTCTGAAGAAAGTAAACAGAATACCAATGGAATAGTGTTGCGCACAGCTGCACGTCATCTAATTTTAGCGTTCCCCTTTAATCAGCTTAAAAAAAAAACTCTTACTGACCTCTAACCTGACCCTCTGATGAAAGTAAACAGAATGCCGATGGAAGTAAACAGAATGCCGATGGAATGGTGTTGCGCACAGCTGCACGTCATCTTATTTTAGCGTTCCCCATTATTCAGCTTAAAAGAAAACTCACCGACCTCCAACCTGACCCTCTGATGAAAGTAAACAGAATTCCGATAGAATAGTGTTGCGCATGGTTGCACGTCATCTTATTTTAGCGTACCCCATTATTCAGCTTAAAAAGAAAAAACTTTTACCGACCTCTAATCTGACCCTCTGATAACAGTTAACAGAATGCCGATGGAATGGTGTTGTGCACGGTTGCACGTCATCTTATTTTACCGTTCCCTATTATTCAGCTTAAAAAAAAAAAACTCTTACCGACCTCTAATCTGATCCTCTGATGAAAGTAAACAGAATTCCAATGGAATAGTGTTGCGCACAGCTGTACGTCTCTTATTTTAGCGCACCCCATTATTCAGCTTAAAAAGAAAAAACTTTTACCGACCTCTAACCTGACCCTCTGATGACAGTTAACAGAATGCCGATGGAATGGTGTTGCGCACAGCTGCACGTCATCTTATTTTAGCGTTCCCCATTATTCAGCTTTAAAAAAAACCGACCTCTAACCTGACCCTCTGAAGAAAGTAAACATAATTCCGATGGAATAGTATTGCGCACAGCTGCACGTCATCTTATTTTAGCGTACCCCATTATTTAGATTAAAAAGAAAAGACTTTTACCGACTAACCTGACCCTCTGATGACAGTTAACAGAATGCCGATGGAATGGTGTTGCGCACAGCTGCACGTCATCTTATTTTAGCGTTCCCCATTATTCAGCTTTAAAAAAAACTCACCGACCTCTAAACTGACCCTCTTATAAAAGTAAACAGAATTCCGATGGAATAGTGTTGCGCACAGCTGCACCTCTTATTTTAGCGCACCCCATTATTCAGCCTAAAAAGAAAAAACTTTTACCGACCTCTAACCTGACCCCCTGATGACAGTAAACAGAATGCCGATGAAATAGTGTTGCGCACAGCTGTACGTCATCCTATTTTAGCGTTCCCCATTATTCAGCTTTAAAAAAAAACTCTTACCGACCGCTAACCTGACCCTCTGATGAAAGTAAACAGAATGCCGATGGAATGGTGTTGCGCACAGCTGCACGTCATCTTATTTTAGCGTTCCTTATTATTCAGCTTTAAAAAAAAACTCTTACCGACCTCTAACCAGACCCTCTGATAAAAGTAAACAGAATGCCGATGGAATGGTGTTGCGCACAGCTGCACGTCATCTTATTTTAGCGTACCCCATTATTCAGTTAAAAAAGAAAAAACTTTTACCGATCTCTTACCTGACCCTCTGATGATAGTTAACAGAATGCCGATGGAATGGTGTTGCGCACAGCTGCACGTCATCTTATTTTAGCGTTCCCCATTATTCAGCTTTAAAAAAAAAACTCTTACCGACCTCTAACTTGACCCTCTGATAAAAGTAAACAGAATTCCGATGGAATAGTGTTGCGCAAGGCTGCACGTCTCTTATTTTAGCGTACCCCATTATTCAGCTTTAAAAAAAAACTCTTACCGACCTCTAACCTGACCCTCTGATGACAGTTAACAGAATGCCGATGGAATGGTGTTGCGCACAGCTGCACGTCATCTTATTTTAGCGTTTCCCATTATTCAGCTATAAAAAAAAAACTCTTACCGACCTCTAACCTGACCCCCTGATGACAGTAAACAGAATGCCGATGAAATAGTGTTGCGCACAGCTGTACGTCATCTTATTTTAGTGTTACCCATTATTTAGCTTTAAGAAAAAAACTCTTACCGACTTCTAACTTGACCCTCTGACGAAAATAAACAGAATGCCAAGGAAATAGTATTGCGCACGTCATTTTCATTTTAGCGTTCCCTATTAATCTTTAAAAAAAAACTTTTACCGACCTCTAACCTGACCCTCTGACGAAAATAAACAGAATGTCGGTGGAATAGTGTTGCGCACGTCAACTTATTCGTAACTGGTTTCATTTTAGCGTTCTTCATTATTCAGCTATAAAAAAAAACGTTTACCGATCTCTAACCTGACCCTCTGACGAAAATAAACAGAATATCGGAGGAATAGTGTTGCGCACGTCATCTTATCCGTAACTTGTTTCATTTTAGCGTTCTTCATTATTCAGCTATAAAAAAAAAACGTTTACCGACCTTTAACCTGACCCTCTGACGAAAATAGGCAGAATGTCGGAGGAATAGTGTTGCGCACCGTCATCTTATTCGTAACTTGTTTCATTTTAGCGTTCTTCATTATTCAGCTATAAAAATAAACGTTTACCGACCTTTAACTTGACCCTCTGACGAAAATAAACAGAATGTCGATAGAATAGTGTTGCGCACGTTATCCTATTCGTAAATTGTTTCATTTTAGCGTTCCCCAATATTCATCTTTAAAAAAAAAAATGTTACCAACCTCTAACCTGACCCTCTGATGAAAATAAAAAGAATATCGATGGAATAGTGTTGCGCACGTCATCTTATTCGTAACTTGTTTCGTTTTAGTGTTCCCCTTTATTCAGCTTTAAAAAAAAAAAACTTTTACCGACCTCTAACCCTATCCTCTGACTAAAATAAACAGAACGTTAATAGAATAGTGTTGCGCATGTCATTTTATTCTTAACTGGTTTTATTTTAGCGTTCCCCATTATTCAGCTTTAAAAAAAATCTTTTACGGACCTCTAACCTGAGCCTCTGACGAAAGTAAACACACCGCCTATAAAATTGTGTTGCCCATTACCAAATAACATATTGTACTTACTGCTTTTCCATTGCCCACATTTTGACTGAAAATTATTTATTGTAACTAATTTTTTTTATTTTATTGCGAAGATATAAGTTCACAGTTGGTTATTGGGCAAAAACTGATGTGTTAGATCTTCCTTTAGTTATCGTGATAATCAAATAATGTTAATCTACCGGCATTATTAACTACCCCTACCAAATTAAAAGTTAATGGAAAAAAATTATGGTCGCTTAAAATTGAAATATTAGTTCCTACTGAAACTAATCTAATCCTTATAGATCTTATAATTCCATCGGCATTCTGTTTACTTTCGTCAGAGGTCAGGGGGTGAGCTTAGAGGTTGGTTAGAGTTTGTTTTTAACGCAGATTAATGGGGAATGCTACAATAAAACAAATTTGGAATAAGATTATGTGCAGCTGTACACTATTTAATTTTTAAACTAATGTAGCCACCAAATTTCGTTCGCCATAAATATATTGTGATTATCTTCGTAATGTTCTAATTAACCTCATTTTATTAAATGACGTCTGTGAAAATGACGTTTCATGAGTGTGTTTTTTTCAAAGAAATTCAAGAGAGTCGAATAAGGTTAATCAACCAGCATTGTTAACTACCACTCTCAAATTACAAGTTATTTGTTAAAAAAATAAATTTACGGTCGCTTAAAATTAAAATTTTAGTTCCAACTGAAACTGATCTGATCCTTATAGATCTATATGAGTCCACCTTACGACTCAGAAAGGTCAAGAAAGGTAAAAATAGTAGTTCAAGACGGCAAAAAATGACAGTTGTGAGTTTGGGTATGTTATAAGATTTACGTTATTTTTAGCTTATTTTAACACAAAATCAATACAAATATAGTTTCATGTATGCCTTATAATCATATTTGTACACTTTACACAGACAATTTAGCCATCCTAACATGAGAAAATTCGAATTAAAAAACCTAACCTAACTGTCAAACGGAACTTTTATAATGAATTTTTACGCTAAGTAATTAAGAGCGCCAAATAATTTTAACAGGTTTGAGCTTAGGACGTCCAGTTTTATTAGTCCACTTAATTTTATCAATTTCTGACAAAGTCCGTTAAAGTAAACTTAAGCCAAAATTTTAAATGAAGTAAATGCTATCCGATATGATGATAAGTTAAAATTAATTGGTGGCATGGACCCCTACGTATTACGGGAAGATGATTTGTCCTTTGCAGTTTTCACTATGCCTTCAATAACAAACATGGATATAGTCAGTTATTTAGTTCTTACAAAAAATTGTATGTACAAGTCAACAAACGGTAAACACTATGTGTACTTATCTTTGTACATGCTATCTAAGGAAATAAAAGATAATAATGTCTAAAATACATATTTTTTTTTAATATAAGTTAAGTTTTTCACGAAAGACTTAAATACATTATTTATTTTTAATATTACAATATACACACTGCGTCGCTACTGGCACACGCACCTTTCTTCTATCGTATCTTTTAATCGAGGATTTGGTTTTCAAATTCATAACCCATGTTAACACAAGGTACAAGATCAGCTGGTTTACCTACAATAAAAAGAACCAAATAACAATAAAGAAAATAGAAATAATTTGCGATTTTAAAATTGATTATTTAAAAACCTGTATTTAGTTTGTTTTTAAATCATATCATATGTTTTGTGATCATATCTTACCTGTTAAAAAATGCTTCCCACATATCTTTCCATAATTTAATTTGCTTTCGGTTGGTCTTCACGTTTAATAGCTGTTATCCATTTTTGGTGTAATTTTTTGGACAATTCGTTTAGTAGTGGCTTATCTTTATATTTTAAAATCCGTGGAATGTTGTGAAAAGATAACTGGTCTCTGGAGCTCACACTTCCACAACCAAACACCACACCGGCATTTTACTTAAAATTAAGGTGACCAGATTTTGAAAGTCCGAATCCGGGACAAAATATCTTGGGAGGGGTTAGGTTAGGTTAGGTTAGGTTAGGTTAAGACCGAAGGGAGGTGGTATAACATAAAACTAACGTATGTAATTTGTAATAAGTATAAAATAATTATATATTTTTGATAAGTAAACAAAATAATTTAAATATGATATAATAACGAAATAAATTGATATAATACTCTAACAAATTACTACTGTCCGTGCCACGAAAAATGGCGAGCCAATGGCGTACTCTGCCAGTATCTTTACCGTTATATTTACGCGCACTTCCACGTTCTGATAGATAACCAATTAAATACGTCTATTTTAATTTGCGCCAAAGTCAACCATTATCTCTCCATTTTTCGTGGTACGGACAGTAACAACACACAACGTATAATAAAAATAAATCTTACATAAAAACTGAACTGTAAACTGAGCATGTAAAGGTAAACTACGAAGAAACTGAAGAGTTACATATATTTTTTGGAGCTATGAATTTTTTTTAAAAGGCTTTGCTGAGTCATAAGCATTTTATAAAATTCGACGCAGTTTTCTTCATAATTTACTTTAGTCACTAGCATTGCCTTCAAGGTTTCCACACTAAGCTGCGTTTTTTCGCTAGTCCATGTGCTATTCATTAGTGAAAAAACCCTTTCGGTAGCAGCATTAGTTCCGGGAAGACAGAAAAGGAACTCTGCTAATTTTGGTATGTTTAAGAAAGGAACATCATTACTGCTGAAGTGAGAGATCATTTCAATCCACCTTTGAGCGGATAAAGTTTTATTAGTGGTCCACTCGGCAATTTTTTCTTTGGTTACGAATTGTTTCACATAGACATATTCATCATACATTTCATTTTCATCAAATCGAAGAGTTGGTAAATTTTTCGTCACAAGAGACGATGTTACTTCAATATCGGGCCATACAGGAACTTTGTTCAATGTTACCCAGCAGTGAGATTGTAGGTCTTGAAAACCTTTATTGGTCCATTTTTGCAAGTAATTAATAGCAGTTTCATAAAATGAGATTGCAGTGTCATAAAACTCTTTTATCTTGTTTTGGGGCAACTCGTTTTCCAATTTTCCTACCATTGTCTTAACAACTAAAGGAATAAAACGATCTTCAAGTTTATTCGTCAAGGACGCCTTCAATCTATTGATGTTATCAATCACATCAAATACGGTAACTGTTTTTCCCTCTATCTTTTTCACAGCTACATAGAAAGTTGAGGCTTGGCTGTGAACGAAGTACAGCCATGCTTCAGATAATGGGTTATTGAAAAAGTTCAATAGAAATAGTGGACATTTTTCCTGCGATTGAAAATATGACTTAAGAGGCAAAAACAATTTAAGGACCCTTTCAACGGCAGGCAGCAATGCAAGCCACCTTGTCTGCGCATAGCCCAACAACATCGCGAACTCTGTTTCCACAAAGTCACAAAATCCCTTTAAAGATTCGACTCGAACTGTGTATGATTTGAAATATAAATATATTTTGGAGACAATCATCTCTACATCAACAGGCAGAATGTCAGCAGCTGTTCGAACAGTGTTATGGAAAATATGACCTGCACAGCCAACTCCTATGAGATCATGCTTAAGGTTTCGCTGCAATTTAACAAAAACATTATTTTCGCCTCTCCTTTCAGCACCTCCAAAATTAGAGTTTGTATTATTTGCACAGATGCCAATAACTTTTTCTTCTAAACCATTTCCTTTTAAGCAATCAGTCACATAATCACTGATAATATCAGATGTTTCACCTGGCAAAGATTTTAGTTCTAAAATTTTAATTTTTATTCCAACTTTGTAATCAAAATACCTTACAAGCAATGGAAAAATTTTAATTTCTTTATGATTAGATGCATCTGTCAATATGGAAATAAATGTACTATTTTTCAAATCAGAGTCCAACATTTTTAAAGCATGAGGTGCAAATACATTCAAAATAATGGCTTCTGCTTTGCTACGCGCACATGTAAATTTAGGTTCCAATGTTGCCTGGAGTAGCTTTGATGTGCAATCCATAGATCTAAAGCTATGATTGTGACATACTGTGTGGTATGCGAAAACCCCTTCTACTGCGGCTAATTGTTCTTCTTTGCCGCCCATTTTCTCGGATTTAAAAAATGTTTTTAATGATGAGCTGGATGCTGCCGCAGAAACTGATTTTTTATGTTTATCACTGTTCAAATGCGATTTTATATCACCACGTCCACTATGAGATATAGAAAAATTTGATGAACATGTAGAGCACCTAACGTCGGAATCCGTTATGGTTTTCTTAATGAACGGGAATTCTTTTTGTAGCTGTTCATTAAAGTGGCATTTTCTCTTCGACATTTTTATAAATAAAAGAAATTGTTTATTTATAAATTATAACACAAATCTACTTTACAATAATTTAATTACTGCAAGTCGCTGGTGCACACACGACAGAAATATGTTTCTGTAGACATTAGACACTACACTACACACACCGGTAGCCGGTATACAAATAATCTGACATCGTTGTGTGTACCGTACGGCCGGTGGTAGCGAAACGACAACTGTTGTCCGCAAAATATTTTTATGTAGACATTAGACACTACAGCACTAATTTTTTTTTTCTGTAAATTATTTACAGAAAAAAATCATATTTTTAGCTAAATCGGGACAGTTGAACCGAATCCGGGACAAATCGGCGTCTCGGATTGTCTTCCAAAAAAACCGGGACAAGGGATGAAAAGTAGGGACTGTCCCGGAAAAATCGGGACGTCTGGTCACCTTATTAAAATGCACGCAAATTGTTAAATTTATTCTTTGAATACAGTGGATAATCCCAGCTTCGAGCAAATAAATAAAATCAGTAAAGATTAACACTTTTATTTATAAAGAAAACTTCTGATACATGTTCACGAATCAACGACTGACAGTTGACTTAATCTTATCCTTAACAACAGTGTCAAAAAAAAACTTGAACTAAACTAAACGTATCTGATTCCGCTCAACACTCCCACTTTTAGTTACAAGTTACTTGCAAAAGAAAACAAAATCAAAAAATGAAAATTGATCCAAAAAAAAATACGTTATTTTCCTTTTGGCACAACGCTCACCAACGTTCGAAAATGTTGATGCTTGTTCTTTGGCAACGCCTTCGTCATGATATCCGCGAGTTGCTCATCCGTTGCCACGTAATTCAATTCAAAAAACCCTTCTTCAAATTTCTCACGTATGAAATGATATCGAACGTCTATATGCTTTGTTCGTTTGTGAAATTCCGGATTCTTCACAAGTCGGATCGCGCTCTGGTTATCCATGTAGAAAATTGGTACCTGCATCTCCATCAACAATAATTCTGATAATAGCCGCTTGAGCCATACCAATTCCTTGACAGCATGAGATGCCGCTATGTACTCTGATTCAGTTGTTGACAATGCTACAGACTTCTGGCGTTCAGATCCCCAGCTGATGATACCATTGCCGAAAATGAATGCAAAACCTGATGTTGATCGTCTGGTTTCTATGTCGCCTGCGTAGTCTGCATCGCTGTATCCCTTCAAAAACAATTCAACGCCGCTTTCGTAGAGTATTCCCATATCCATCGTGCCTCTAACGTATTTCAGAATGCGTTTGACTGCATTCACGTGGGCCACCGCCGGATTTTCCATGTGTCGGCTGACATTGCCAACAGCAAAACTAATGTCAGGTCGTGTTGCCACGGCCAAATACATCAGACTACCAACTGCTTCACGATATGGAAAGTCGACCTTTACATCCGCTTCAAAATCCCCAAGATTCTGAGTGTTGTCCGATGGTGTCGCAACTGCATTACAATTTGCCATGTTGAAACGATTGAACACCTTCTGCGCATACGCTTGTTGATGTACGTGTATTGATCCATCCGATCGCTGGTCAATTTCAAGCCCCAAGAAACATTTGAGCTCAGAAGCCTTAACTTCGAATTTCCTACGCAAATGCTCAATCACTGGCAAAATAGCATTCGCCTTTTCCGCCGCAATCAATCCATCGTCGACATAAATCGCCAATATCATCATGCCTCCTTTTCCGTTGCATACGAAAACGCATGGATCCGATTTACTGACTTTGAAATCGAATTTGCCAATGAACGCCGAGAATTTCTTGTTCCAACAACGCGACGCCTGTTTCAATCCGTACACTCTTCAATAGCTTGCACACTCGTCCGCTGCCATCATCATATCCAATCGGTTGACTCTTGTAGACGTTTTCTTTCAAATCGCCATTTAGAAAAACCGTTTTCACATCAAATTGCTGCAACTTCATGTGTCTAGATGCCGCCACTGCCAAAATGGCCCGAATTGATGTGAATTTGACCACCGAACTGAATGTTTCCTGATAATCGATGCCATACTCCTGCGTGAAGCCACGTACCACCAAACGCGCCTTGTAGCGTTCGATGCTTCCATCTGGATTCTGCTTTAGCTTGAAAACCCAACGATTATCAATTATCTTTTGGTCTTTCGGTGGATTGACCAAACTCCATGTACGATTTTTGATGAGTGAATCGTACTCCTCGTTCATTGCCTGCTCCCACTGCTTGTGATTGCTCGACTCGGTTGCCTGCTCGTACGTGTGTGGTTCTCCATTGACTGCTAAAATAGCGTGTGCAATCAATGCAAAATACGTTAGTTTCTTCGTCGCCGTTATTGTGCTTCGGTCGCGCAAACGTCTCTCGATGACATTTTCATTATCGAGATCGCACAATGTACCACGACGGGTTGGTTGATCTGGTATCTCATATTCTTCTACATCCTTATCCGATTCGCCATCAGATTCACTCGCATTCTCATTGACTGCTTCTCAACGTCACCTATCTCAATCGTTACCGTTGATTCCTCCAATAGAAATACCACATCACGTGCCACTTCGATCCTGTTCGCCTCCGGATTCCAGACGCGATATCCTTTCGAATTGCCGTCATATCCGACGAACACACACTTTACTGCCTTTGGGTCCAGCTTCAGTCGTTTCTCTTTTGGAACATGTATGAACACCTCGCAACCAAAAATTCGAAAATGATCGATTTTTGCCTTTTTGTCATGCCACAGCTCATACGGTGATTTATTCGACATAGTGCTCGTACCAGTTCGATTCAAGACATGCACCGCCATGTTGACTGCCTCCGCCCAGAATTTATAATCCATTTGTTTGGAATGGATCATGGTGCGCGCAGCCTCAACTATTGTACGATTATCGCGTTCCGCACAACCATTCTGCTCTGGCGTATAAGGCACCGTTCGTTGATGTTGAATACCTTTGCCATCGAAAAACTCCTTCAGATCCAAATTTACGAACTCCATCCCGTTGTCAGATCGAAAAATTCGCACCGTGTGACCGCTTTCTTGCTGCATTCGTATCACCGCATTTTTGACCTTTGCTGCCACTTCCGATTTTTGCTTCAAGAAGTACACAAAACGAAAATGCGAATAATCATCTTTCAAAAGTAGAAAGTACCTCGAACCGCCAATTGAATTCGTTTGCATTGGTCCGCAAACGTCCGCATGAATGATTTCTCCACACGTTTTTGACTTTTCCTCACGAAATTTGAAACTCCCCCGATGATGCTTGCCATACAGGCACGCTTCGCATGCGAACTTTTCGTCGATAAAATCAATCTCATTGTTCCGCAAAAATTTCTTCACATGTGCAATATTTTGATGACCCAATCGCTCATGCCACGATCGGAGCGAAACTCGTTTCACTGCCACGTTTGCTACATCGACTCCTGTTGGTTCAATTACCTTGAACAGCATCTGGAACAATCGATCCCGTCGAACTCCCACTGCAACGATGTCTCCATCCTTGATGATTTCACAGCGCTTGTTATTCGACTTCAGTTGATATCCGCGATCCGTGACTTTTCCCGAAGAAAATAAATTCATGTAAATTTCTGGCACATACAAAACATTCGCAATGTGCTTGCGAATCCATTTGGCACCGTTGAATGCCAAAATATTGATGTCACCTCTTCCTTCAGCCACGATTTTCGAACCATTTCCAATTGTAATACTCGACGATACCTTCTTAAAATTCTCGAACCACTCACGTCGATGACTCATGTGATCACTTGCGCCCGAATCCAAAATCCATGCGTCTTTATCATCCTTTGATGTTGAGCACACAAACGCGCCTTCGGATGGGCTTTCCTCTTTTCTACTGGAACTTTTGCCAGATTTGCTCCTTCCTTGAGTACAATCCCTTTTCCAGTGACCAGTTTCTCCGCATGAGAAGCACTTGCCCCTTGGTTTATCACTTTTGTCGTTCTTCTTGCCTTGCTGATGTGACGAATGTTTTTTTTTCGAATTATTGCCTTTTTTGAAAAAATTCCGTTTGGCCGCCAGTGCCTCAGCACCCTCGACTTGACCTTGCGCCTTCAATCGAAGCTCCTCTGTCATCAATCGTGCACGCAAATTCGTCATTGTTTGATTAGCCGACTCCTTTGACTCCCACGCACTATGAAAATGATTATATTCAGCCGGCAACGACATTAAAATCTTTGTCATGACCATTGTGTCGGAAATGTCCTCATTCTGATCCTTCAGTTGCTGCACAACTTCGGTCAGCTTCGACAAAAAAGTTGCGACGTCATCACCCGGCTCCTTTGTGAAACCATAAAATTTCTGTTGCAGAAATAATATGTTTGATTTTGATGCTTGCTCATATGTGCCTTTGAGTATTGTCCACATTGCATGTGCCGTTTCACAATTCATAATTTGTAGCACGGCCTGCTTCTTGCATGCTGTCGAAATTATTCGTCGAGCCTTTGCATCCTGCTTTTTCCATGTAACAATCTGCGTCGTATCATCACCACTCGCCACTGTTGGTTTCTTGCTGGTACCGTCCACAACATCGAACAATTCACCATCCTCCAAAATTTGACGTATCTGGAATTTCCACGTCAACCAATTTTGGCTGCCTTCTAGCTTCTCGATGCTCCATTTTGTCTAATCTCGCACCGGCACCAAAAACAAATTGTCCAGAAATTATCGAAATTTCACAAAATATTTTCGCCGCGTGACCAAAATTAAATTGTCCAGAAAATCGTCGCCTTTGACTTTACAACATCAGTCAACTGTCGCCTTCACTGTTCTTTACTTTTATTTGCTAGTGTGGTCTGGGCCCATAACCTGTTAAATTTATCCTTTGAATACAGTGGATAATCCCAGCTTCGAGCAAATAAATAAAATCAGTAAAGATTAACACTTTTATTTATAAAGAAAACTTCTGATACATGTTCACGAATCAACGACTGACAGTTGACTTAATCTTATCCTTAACAACAGTGTCAAAAAAAAACTTGAACTAAACTAAACGTATCTGATTCCGCTCAACACAAATGAATGATTTCCTATGCAGTGCTGTGCACTCGTCACAGTTGTTTTCCCTAAGGAAGCCATTTTTGAAGACCACGTGACGTCACGTTAGATTACATTGTTATACACTTACAAGTGAAATGATTTCATCATTATTTTGTCGGTTTAACTTGGATATTTCATCTTTGGGATGCAAATTTTTGTTCATACTCTTGATAACTAAAATAATTATTAATTAGAAATATTGGGGACAGTATATTCACTGTAATTATCTACCTTTTCCAAAACCCAATCATCATCTTCATCGGATGAGTCTTCGAAAAAGTTCTTTACAAATGCTATAATTTGTAGGGCACACTGATGATAATTATTTGCCATGTTCTGTAATTTAAAAACCGTTAATCCAATTCATGCTGAGTTAACATTAATTTCTTGTGGACAGTAATTAACTTTCGATGTAATTCCCTATTATTAAAACAAAATTTTGAGAAGTTAAATGGTTTCATATCATGACATTCTACATCAATTTTATAACCAAATAATCTAACAAATTCCAGTTTGTTGCTTGTTTTACTTACAATGATGTCTGATTAGACCGGTCTACAACAAAATAGTGAGGTTACGTTACCTTTATATTTGAAATATGCGCTGATTTTCTGCACCTACACGTCCCGAACGCACAAGATTTGCTCTTGGAGGCTCTGAGACCACGTGATTACAATCTTACTACAATCCTGTCCAATCCACTCCAATCTGGGAGCGTGCGTCCCGAACGCACCTATTGAAGTATCAATATTTAGCATCTTTAAATTTTGGCCAGTATGAATAGAAAGAACATATTTTTGTATATTTTACATTTCAGTAATAAAATAAAAATGAAAGTTTAAAACCTGGTTTGTAATTCTTCATTAGGCAATGTTTAATACATTTAGAAATGTATTTTAAACATAAAAAGTTAGGCATAAATCAAAGTGCTTTGGTATTAAAGTTTTTTAAAAATCAAAAATATATTGCGAGTGTTACACACTCAATTACAATATTGAAAGGGTAAATATCCTTCCGTCATAAAGTAATCTGCCAAAATATCTCGTAATTGAAATGCATTTTTCACTGCATTGTTTGAGCCAACTTTAGCTGTCTGTAAAACTGTTGTTACTATTTCTTTTCTCCACTATTTATCACAAGCAACTTACAGTAGTGTTAAGGCTAATCTACACTCGAAATTAATTGGTTTTCTTATCGAATGTTTAGGTATGTCTGTCTCCAGTAAACTCAAAAGTACATCATATAACTTCCTTTCCATTCGTGTGTGTTTGAAAAATTCATCTGGGTTAGTGTCTTTTTGTTTCTATTTACACTATTATTCTTATTTAATTCTATACACATTTGATGAAGTGCATACCAATTAATTGAACATTAAAATTAGTTCGAATTATCCATTTTATTTCCAGCTTCGTGTATCGTGTATCGTATATTTAGATTATGTTTTCGACGCTGGAAGTTCGCGTTGCGTTTGCGTTGATTCTGTTTCAACCAAATATTTTTGTTGAATTTGAAATACAAAATACAACATAAATTTTTATTAATGTGGATCCGGCTTTACAGTTCGTTTATATTTTAAATTCAACTAAAATCTGGAGTAGTTTTGCTTGTATTTGTCGAAACAATACGAGAATTTTAAATTAATACAATACATTTGGACAAAGAGTAAGCCTTTTAATTAAAATTAATTTGGATGTTTTTTCATACGATAAAAAGTATCAATAATTCATTAAGATGAGATAAAACAAAATATTTAGCTATTATATGAAAGATCATAAGACAAATAAATAATACGAACTTATTTAAACGAAAAATTTATTTAAAAAAACATCTTTAAAAATAATTACCCCCCCCCGGCCCCCTCTTCCCCGGAAGTTATTTTGTTCCTGCAAAATAAAACTTATTAAAGAAACTGATGCGGCGTTAACGAAAAAACCTTACATTCAGAATAACCTCCAAAATTTTTTCTAGATTGTTCCCATTGCCCCGCTTCCTGTACCTCCTTTTTTCAACTCTCCATCCACCTCCGCGTCCTCGACTTGCAAAACCCCTATTGTTCCGTCCCCCTCTGCCGCCTCGACTGCTTCCACCCCCTCGTGTTTCGTTATTTCCACCCCATCCTCTTGCAAAACCCCCTCCCAGTCCTCTTCCATAACCCACTCCCCGTCCTCTTCAGTTTCCACCTCCTCCCATTGCTCCTCTTCCAGTACTTCCCCTCTACCGATTATTTCCCCCTCCTCCTCTTCCATTCACTCTCCCTTCTCCCCCTCTTCCTCCTCTGTTCACTCCTCTATTCGCTCCACCGCCATCTCCTCTATTCGCTCCTACTGCTCCACTTCCAGTACTTCCCCTCCCTCGATTATTTCCCCCTCCTCCTCCTCTTCTCACTCTCCCTTCTCCCCCTCCTCCTACTCTATTCACTCCTCTTCCTCTATTCGCTTCACCGCCTTCTCCTCTATTCGCTCCCACTGTTCCTCTTCCAGTACTCCCCCTCCCTCGATTATTTCCCCCTCCTTCTCCTTCTCCTCTATTCACTCTCCCTTCTCCCACTCCTTCTCCTTCTCTATTCGCTCCACCGCCTTCTCCTCTATTCGCTCCCACTGCTACTCTTACAGTACTTCCTTTCCCTCCTTCTCTTTCATTGCGTCCTTCAATTTCTATGTTTTCTTTCAACGATAAATAACGGTATATGGTATTTAGATCTATAAAAAAGATGTTCATTAACATGTTATAAGTTACAAACAATTTGACTTACAATTTCTATGAAGATTAAAAAATTGCGTTGGTGGCGGCGATGGTGGTGGTATTTCTTCCGCTTCCATTGACTCGTAGAAGTCGGACAAATCGATGGTACTATCGGACTATTAAAAAATATATAAAAACGTTATGATAATAGCAGGAATTAAGAAAATCTTTTTTGAATTGTCAATGGGAAAAAAGTGCACCTAAAATTTTACACTTGGATTGGTATTACATTGAATTGATCATATAAAAAATATAAGTTTACACTGAACAACGAAACATCCAAGCTAATTTTCATTGCGAACATTTCAAAAATCGCTAAATCTAGTGTCCCATGATTTTTTTGAAGGCATCTGTAAAAGATTTGTTGTAACGCCCGTAAAGAGATGGCAGCAATATAGTTTAGTTTGAGGTTAGGAGTTATGACAAGCGGCCACGAGAATGTACGAAAGGGAGTAAGATCGTACGTTATGCTTATGCGTTTATGATTTATGATTTATGTGTTTATGTGGAAATAGTGGAATTAAACGTTTTTATAATACTTTATCTATCTAAAACCCTACATTTTACTGAAATTTGTATGACCTTTAAATTAGTTTTACATCATGCTTCTACTTTTATGAAGAATTAAAGTTGTCTGAGCAAGCAATAATTAAAAAAAAAAAACATTCATTGCAGACTTTTTGTTTGACGCTGGTAACACCAATTGATTATTTTAATGTTATTCGTAACGTTATGTAACGAAAACAGATAATAATTAACACATTATACGATAACGCAACAATTTAAAACGTTATTTCATCTCTGATTGTATTACATTAAAATGAATGGCAATTAAAATATTTTAACTTCAAAATTAACATTAAATTCGAAAATTTGTTAAGTACAATTTAATAGATAAATAAATTAACAAAGTACTGGGTAAAAACACATTATAAAATTAGCAAATTTAATTAATTGTAAGAAATAAATATTATTTGAATTCAAACTCACCATTTTGACGAAATTTTCTCGTTGCTATTGCGCATTAGACAAAACACACATAGCAACACACAGCGTCTGCGTATATGTAAAATAATTAGAATAACTTCGAAATGTTTTTGATCGCGTATCAAAATTTGCATTTCAATTAATATACGGTAATTTGCACGTTCGTGTTTAATTTGTAGTCGCATATTATAGATTTAGATATTTTATAGGTTATTGAAACTTTAATCCAGAGTTTGATTTTACGATTTAATAAACAAATTAATTAGCAATTTGAATGTCATGTTTTTGAATGCACTACAGGGCTGGCATCCCAATAGAACAAGTACAGAATGCAGTTGGTACAACTGTTGATATTATAACTTAACCTATAAATTGCCTGTCAGTCACAAACAATTTATTTGTGGGACAGGTGTTTATAAATGTGTATATTTCACACTGGAGATTAATAATTACAGTTGTTTGAGGTACGTAATCAAGTAGCATAGGTTTTGACTGCGTAAATTAATGTATATAATTTAGGTTTTCTACTTAAATCGAGATGGAACGAAGTATTTCTTATAAATCTTTAAATGAAGTAAATGCCACCCGATATGATGATAAGTTAAAATTAATTGGTGGCATGGGCCCCTACGTATTACGGAAAGATGATTTGTCCTTTGCAGTTTCCTCTCTGCCTTCAATAACAAACATGGATATAGTCAGTTATTTAGTTCTTACAAAAAGTTTTTATATAGGAGAACAAATGAAGGCATTTGAAGAGCTTGGAAGCTTTTAAGTATTATGAAGCTGGTTTAGTATTTTACGTTTGTGCCCAAAAACAAGATCCTTTGATAATTGTTGTAGACAAAGTAAATTATAAATATTACTTCTTGCATCTTTTTATTTACCACAATATGTCTTCTTGTTGTTAGGTTGGACATTCACAAAAGACGAGACAAAATCTGATCTAAGAAACTTTCGTTAGTATGAACTCATAAAAATTGTATGTACAAATCAACAAACGATAAACACTGTGTATTTATTTATCTGTGTACATGCTAACTAAGGAAATAAAAGATAATATCTAAAATACATTTTTTTTTAAATATTACAAGCAAGTTTAGTTTTTCACGAAAGACTTAAATACATTATTTCTTTTTAACACTTGTCAGGCGGCATAGGTACAATTATTGTAACTTTTTAGTTTTTACATTGCAACAACTTTTTTTCTGGAAACCGTAAAATTTTGTGACATCTCTACATTTTTGATCTAAATTATAAGATGAGCAAAATTTCAGAAAAATATTTCCCCTCTTCCGAGATAAGGGGTCAAGTTGTTTTTTCATCCATAACAGGCGGCATAGGTACAATTGTACCTTCATGTATTTTGTATAAAATTATGGGGGGAAAATATTTTTTTATAGTATTTTACTTTCAAAAATAGTAAGAAATAGTTGATTTACATTTATTTATAAAAGAAATTTTTATAACATTTTTTAATTTATTTTCTTCACAAGTAATGCTACGTTCATCTTTGTTAGGCTGAGTGTTCATCTCAAACAGGTTTCGAGCAAACTACGCAGGACTTCCTAGTCTTACGTTGTTTCCGATTCGGTTCTCGACAGACATAACAACTGCCAACGAGAGGTGAGGATCCGCGACTACCATCAGGTACTTGAGGACCTGCTGCCTCTGGTGCTACCACAATCCCTCGTCCAAGCACCATTTCTACTGCACATCGAAGAAAATGGTTTCTCATCGACATCCGGTTTGTACCACGAGCTTCGAATGCAGGCACATCGCGAGGCGAGGATTATAGTGGTGTAACTGCACATTTCTAAATTTTACAGCAGCGCATATTTAAAATTGCGTTATTGGAAAACTAATTAAAATACTTGTTACAAGTTCATTTAATATAACATCAGCTAGAATACAACGTAACTTATTCATATAGTACATTTAATTGGTTTAAAAAAATACATATTTGGTTGAATTTTTTTTTTATATGAAAATCAAAAATTCAGATAGAACATTTTGACGAAAATATATGTTTGTAATACCAATTATTTATTCTATCTGCATTAAATTCAACTAAAAATTACTCATTCTTGAGTTACAAACCTATCAAAATAAGTATAAACATAAAATATTATTTCAAAATACATATAACATTATAATGAATTAGGTATTCTTATACGATTACATAAAAAATTCTTACTATTTATTTTTATTATTTTTATATAATTTCTTCAGAAGTTTTTCATCTTTGTACTCAAAAAATAAGGTCTTTATGAAGGTGACGTCAATTTCTGGCATGTATTTAAATAATTTATAGAGGTGAACAACTTTGTCTATTTGTAAAAGGCACTTAACAGGGGTTGCACAAATCTTCACCGAGGGTAATGTGTGAGAAATGCTTGTTGATGTGCTGTGTTGTCTTGTTTCTTTGAACAATGCACCAAGCAAAAATTCAGTTTGATCATCAGAATAGTCAAGTTTATAATAGACAATATATGGATGTTTAGATAAATATTTTAATTGTTTTACCGAATTGTATGGTACACTTTTGAAGTGTAACGTCTCAGTACTTTTTTGGTATTCCCAAAAGTCTTTTCTTTGCATTTGTAAGATTTTAAGAGGCTTCTTTTTATTAACGATTTTCAGTGCTCTAACAAGTCCAAGGGAACTAAAAATGTCCATGACCGATATTTTTTTTTCTATCTGTGAGTGTATGTTATCCACTTCTTGAATGGCGCTGTGTCCAGGTTCTGAAAACCTTTGTATAATTTCATTTATGTTTGTGTGTGTTTCGATAAATTTTTTAATCGCGAAACTCATTATGGAATTTCGGTTTTGTGGTACGCATGAGTCTGACCAAAGGATAATTTTGGTAATCGTAGGAATATCTTTCACAACTTTTTCCAAGATTTTAATGACAGCGGATGCGAGGTCATTACCTTTTCTTCCTTGCATTCCTTCGCACCAAATAGCGCAGTATCCTGTTTTATTTAAGTTGCAATGAGCAGTCATATTATATGTATTGAGCTTTTTACTGTAAAAAAAACAAGAAATTCCTGATCTAGGTAACGCGAATACATTTTCCATATCAAAACTTATTATTGCTGTTCTGGGGTCCATATTTTTGCGGTCGTTTTCCCGGAGTTGATAACACATAGTTTTGAAAACTATGTGTTTTTGAAAGGCTTCTGTGCCTTCAGAGTTCTCGTTTTCTGTTTTTTTCAGACGTTGTTCTTCGCATAAATCACACCTATCAGACTTTGGTTTTAAAAAGCCAATATTGAATTCATAGTTAAATATTTTTCTATAGTAACTTTTTTTCACTGGTTCCAAATGTTGTTCCTGGCACCATTCTAAATATAATTCATATAGCCTGGATAAATTTAAAGTAGGTTCAAAATACTCTTTGTTGGTACGTTTTCGGCAGTAATGTGATTCAATACGAGGTATGCTGTTTATATGGTCCTTTACAGACTCGACCTTTTCATTAGAATATTTTTTCTTAATGTGTTTGCCTCGTTGTAGTTCCTTAGGAGTACCAGTCAATTCTTCCCTTTTAACTTCATGAAAATAGGAGATTCTCCTTTGGCTAATGTCTAAGGTTCCCAAAAAAAAGTTTTTACAGACTTTAACTTTTTCGTCGTTAAAGTGAAAAAAATATAAATACGAGTATTTACGCCTGGAATTTTTATTAGATGTAGTTGATCGTTTCTTCAAAATTCTTTGAGTATTCTTATTGTAAAAATGTTGTTTGAAATCATCAGATAAAAGCCAAAATTTTTGATGGATTATCTCCCTCTGCTGATCAGCAATTAATTTGCTGCATTTATATTTGCATGATTCTATGCAGTTTTTTTTGGAATAAACTTTTCTTTGGCCACAGAGTCTACCTTTAGAATTAATATATTCTTTTCCGTGCTGACGCGATTCTTTCCTTATATTTCTTTTCCATTCCTCTGGGTTCCTTTTCCTTTTTCTTGTTAAGCTACAAACAAAATGTACAAGAGAAATTATGCTAAATAAAGGGAGTATTATTATTACATATTGATATTATTTTTATTTACAATACTACATATATACCTTTTTTTTTGGTTCTGAGTTTATTTCTTGTTGATCTATACTTTCATTCTGACCATCGAAGGCTATTTCGGACTCTGTTTCTGTAGTACTTGTATGGGCCTTTTCCTGCAGCACTAGGTTTTCATCTTCCCCAAAATCGTCTATTAAGTTGGGTGATAACTCCAACGAAATAGGTCTCGTTTTGTCAGCAGTGTTGGGAATGTAGTCCGGATCCCGGTCGGAATCATGTCCATTAAAAAAGGGATCACTATCGGATTCTTCCTTCTCATAATTTCTGTGAAAGTAAGGTTATATAGGTATTTTACTACCATGCCTTAATACTATATAAAGTTGAATTGAAACTGATATTGTAAAGTAAAGAACATTTCATTTGAAAAGGGTACTTACTGTTGGTAATCCATATTATTGTATTATTTGCCGAAAAACTGAAGCACAACGCGCGATAACTAGAAGCAATGGCTTTAATACTATATTGTTCTATCTGCAAAAATGATAAAACTTGATTGGCTCAGCACATACACCAACATAGCACCAACAAAACGAAACAATTGTAGTTAGAACAAAATTGAAGTGTGATTTTGGTGCCAAAAAATTCACTTTAGAAAGAAGGATATAGTTTAGATAGAACAACATATTTAAAAAAAAAATGCAGATAGAACAGTATAATCCTCACCTCGCGACATAACTGATTGGCCAAATCTTTCAGGAACTTTCTTCGTTGATCGTTGGGCCTGGGCCGTGGGTTGTGTGCTCTGTAGATGATGCAGGATGCTAACCCAGTGACGTCAAACATGTCATAGAAAAATGCTAGAGGCCAACGCAATGTTTTTCGTTTCACAGTGTACTCACCTAACATTTTGCCCATAACATCAACTCCGCCTTTGGAATTGTTGTAATAGTATATCATTTCTGGCTTGGGTGCTTATGTCGTTCCATCAACTTCTCCCGTCAGTTGCATGGATGACAAAAGCACGACTAATTTATTCTTCTTTGTCACATATGAACAGATTGTGGCATCACGATTTTAAGCAAAATTGGTCGAATTTACAGGCCTTTTTTTTGGCAGATTGCTTGACATAAATCTCTTGTTTTTTCTCACTGTACCCACCTCTTTGTCGTATGATGTTACGAGATCTTGTTTGTGTACTTAGCAGTGGATCACTATGCTTTTGAGTTCCATCCTTAGCAGTCCAAATGTCATCCACATTTTGAGATACAGACTCACCCTCAACGCTTTCCTCTTGTTGTATTCTTTTTTCTGCTCTATGACCATTTCTTGCTCGATGTTGTGACTTTTCCTCAGCTGAAACATCTGCTGGTGGTACATAGTTTTCGTCATCAGATGCAACATATGATTCAGAATCAGATTATTCAAATACTGAATGTGTATTAAGGGTCTACTTATGTTGTGATAAAAACGCAAATATTTAGCATCTTTTTACAGGTGCCCGTTATAGAATCAAAACAAAATATCTAAGTAGTGTTGAAATAAACAAAATATCACACAAAACATGACTTAAGCAATGTGTAGATATTAAATATTATCCATTTGCCCTATAAAAAATTTTTATTTACTAAGAATTTTCATACAAAATATATGAAGGTACAATTGTACCTTTACCGCCTGTTACGTTGTAAAATTATGCCGCCTGACGAGGGTTAATATTACAATATACACACTAAGTCGCCTACTATTTGCGTTTAATAGAGGATTTGGTTTTCAAATGAAGACTCCGTTCATAACCCATGTTAACACAAGGTACACCGTCTGGGTTGTGGTCATTCATAAGATCAGCTGGTTTACCTACAATAAAAAGAACCAAATAACAATGAAGAAAATACAAATAAATTGACGGTTTTAAAATAGATTATTTAAAAACCTGTATTTAGTTTGTTTTTAAATCATATCTTATGTTTTGTGATCATATCTTACCTGTTAAAAAATTCTTCCCACATATCTTTCCATAATTTAATTTGCTTTCGGTCAAGTCTGCACGTTCAATAGCTGTTATCCATTTTTGGTATCATTTTTTGGACCATTCGTTCAGTACTGGTTTATGTTTATATTTTAAAATCCGTGGAATGTTGTGAAAAGATAACTGGTCTCTGGAGCTGACACATCCACAACCAAACACCACACCGGCATTTTACTTAAAATGAATGATTTCCTATGCAGTGCTATGCTCTTGTCAGTTGTTTTCCCTAAAGAAGCCATTTTTAAAGACCACATGACGTCATGTTAGATTACATTGTTATACACTTACAAGTGAAATGATTTCATCATTTGTCGGTTTAACTTGGATGTTTCATCTTTGGGATGCAAATTTTTGTTCATACTCTTGATAACTAAAATAATTACTAATTAAGAAAGAAATGTCGTTAGCAATTATTATCATGTTGCGTTCAGCTAATGAAATGGAATCAAGAAAGCATGCAAAATCGAATAATAATAAACTTACTTGCATATCGTTATCCAATGGATGATAAAATCGTTAGTTGCTTTATTCTGTAATACAATAACGTACACAGGTAAATTATGAGGATGACCATTTTGTGCTGTTTGCCGCATCTCCAACAAAATAAAAAGGAATTTTTCTTTGGCTCTGCGGCAAGTTACATTCTTTCGGTATAGGTAACTGCATGTTTTTTAGAGCTTTAACCATGACGGACTTGGATAAAATAACTAAAAATGTTGTACCTTGTAATACAGATAACATGCATTTGATGATCATTTTACCAAAATCGCTTTTACTATCACGTGCCCCAACATCCACGTATAAAACAGTAACATGCATTGCACATACCTAGTAAAACTATACTGAAATATCATTTGTGATCATAATACAATGATCCTGAATTTGGACGAGCCTCTACGTTGATGTATTTTCCATCTATTGCACCTATACAGTGAGGCACTGGGACCAAAATTCTTCCGATATTTCGCACACGTTCATATTATTACGAAATAGTTAGTTGTATTTGTATCACAATATAAAGATCATACCGCAGGGACAGCAGCTGTCAGCACCTTTGAAGTTTGTTGTTTAATTTTCCATCGAATATGGCCGTCTATTGGTAGTACTTCATATTATAGTTAATAGATGGCGCTAGTTGAAAATTGGCGCAAATTGAGATAAAAGTTCAAATAGCAGATGTAAAAAGCAAGTGTTTTAAATTGTTAAGTTAAAATAACAATAGCATCTTTTTTTATATTAATAAAATATATTTTTTACAAAATCTATTATATAAACTAACAACAATATATGAATATTCATAATTTCTTTATAAAAACAGATACAATATACACAATTTCATAAATTACTTTTGAAAAATTTATATTTATTTATTTAGTTATGAGTAACGTGACCATTTATATTTTTCGTTAAAACCAAACATTTACTAATGTTTAGGTAATAGAATTTGTATTCAAGAAAACGCACATTTCTTCATAGTGTTTAATTATTAATGAAAATAACAGGAATTAACACATAAACATATATAATTTATGTGGTCATATTTTTCTGAAGAACAAATTAATTTGCTTAAGTATATTTGGTGTTGATTTCAAATAAATGAAATTCTTGGCAGGATTTCTTAAAATTTACTTTGGTAATAAACATTGCTTTAAGAACTGCGACTTGCTACTCCGCCCTCGTACCCAATGCTTCACAAAATCAATAAAATGGCTACCGAATTACTCGCACTCCGCGCTCGCGCCCCGAGAGAGAATACAGTATGCGCTGGATACTGGCAAAGTTTCCGGCCTTCGACCGAAAACTTGGCACCGAACTACTCGCGCTCCACGCTCGCGCCTAGTGAGAGGGAATACAGTATGCGCTGGATACTGGCAAAGTTTCCGGCCTTCGGCCGAAAACTTGGCACCGCACTGCTCGCACCCAGCGAGAGAGAATACAATATGCGCTGGGTACTGGCAAAGTTTTCGGCCTTCGGCCGAAAACTTGGCACCGCACTACTCGCGCTCCGCGCTCGCGCCCTGTGCGCGGGAATACAGTATGCGCTGGATACTGGCAAAGTTTCCGGCCGAACCGCACTACTCGCGGTCCGCGCTCGCGCCCAGCGAGAGAGCATAAAGTATGCGCTGTTTAACATGAAGTTGCCAAGTTTAAATTAAATAGCGTAAATGGTAGGAAAGATGTTAATATTTTTCTAAAATGCGATTATTCACTTTTTTTGTTGTAGTAAATCAAAAGCGAATCAAAATATCCACGATTTCTGTTCAGATTCTCAGTGGCCATAAAAATGTACAACTATTCTCCAATTTAACCGACCTTGTATCTCTTACCGTTTCCAAGATAGCAATGGTGAGCATTGAAAAATGCACCACCCTGTATGCCTAATAGCAAGTTAAATATTTTACTACACATTAAATGTGAATACTTTAAATGAAAATTTCTTAAATAAGAGCCAATACTATAAAAATACGCGATAAAAAAAATAATTTGCCGTCTCGTGGATTTGTACTCGGGACCTTCGGCTCGTAGGTCGGATGCGTAACCTCTGGGCTACCAGCCGACCGTAAAATTTCATCAAAAATTAGGCCTTTTAAGCTAACGCCTTTTTTTGAATTATTTATTTTCGATAACTGAACAAATTATTAGCTGAAAACACTCATCTTGGTCGTCGCATTAGTAAATCAAGTCGAAATAATTTTTTGAACGGCTTGAAATAGGTTAAAAATGCATCGAAAATCGCATAAGTCAGAAAGTGACAGCTCGTGCGCCCGGCCACGTATTTTCACAATTTTAAGGTGTAAATTTAACTGGAAAGTAAGATTGTATTAGATATTCTTGAAGGAAAAAGTATAAGGAATCCGTATTTGTACGCCGCGATTTCCAAAAAGTTACCGTCACGAAGGTTTGAGCGTTTAAAATTGACCGCGCTACGGCTACGTAGCTTATTTTGCCGTGAAAAAACACCTTGTCTCACTAAAACGTTCATAGCTCAAAAACTACTGAAGCGATTTTAAATATCTTTACATATTCAAATAGGGAAAGGATCGCTCTACAAAATGGACAAAACTTGAAATAAACAATTTCGAAACGGCTCTGTAGCAAATAAACAAATTTGATGCAGTTCCCGGTCGAGCGGGAGTCGCTGAATGTACGTTCCCGTGGCGTTCACCTGGTCTCACAAAATTATTTATAATTCGATAACCGCCGGTGCAATCTTGAATATTTTTTCATTTTCGAAGAAAGGACAGACGGTTTTACTATTCACGAAAAAATCACAATTAACATTATCGAATTGACCGAGATATGCGCACCGCAATTTGAAAATTGCCAAAAACGGAACAGATTTTCCCACATTTTCCTATACAGCGTTTCCATAGGAATTTTCACAGAGTTGTGACGTGTCTCATCGGAAAAAGCATACTTTTCTGTACGTGTGGTAGAAAAATCGCGATATTTGTACGACTTAAATCTTTTTAAGGAGCCTCCAAAGACGCGCTTACATTTTCGGTTTTTCTGAGTAAAAAATCGACCTTTTTCGGGTACAAAACTGTCCACAAAAGCGCTCGTAAAATGGAAACGCGTGGACCGATTTTAAAAATCGTTTCATTTTCGGAAAGAGGACATTTCGTTTAAAAAATTCGCAATTAACAATTTCGAAACGGCCAAGTAAAACGCGCCCGTGTTTAAAATCGAAAAAAAACTAAAAATTTCCAGTCTTTGGTGAATAACTTTTCGGTAGGAGTTGTAAGTTGGCATTTCGGAAAGTTCGTTCTTTTCCGCGCGAGTGGTTGAAATATCTCGATTTATGGGGCATTTTGGCTATTTTTAAGCCCCACTAGAAAATGGCTCTGCCCGCACGGATTTTTGCCTAAAAAGTGCATTTTCCGCGCGAAAACATGTCCCCACAAAAGGGCCCGTAGCGTCGGAACCGCTCGACCGATTTCGAATTTCTTTTCATTTTCGAAGAGAGCAAGGTCCGTTTGACCTTTGACCGAAATTTCGAAATTAACAATTTCGAAATGGCTCCGCAAAACGATGACAAATTTAGTGTTTTTTTTTCGAAAATTTTGCATTTTGCCGTGAAAAATGCCCTTTTTCACGGAAACGTTTGTAGTTTCGGAACCGTTTGGCCGATTTTCGATTTCTTTGCATATTTGAAGAGAGGAAAGATTGCTCTACGATTCAACATAAGCTCGCAATTCGAAAAGCCGTTTTGGCTTCGCACCAAACAAAAAACTTGATTAAATTTTCGAGTCAGATTGTCCGCGCGGCGCTTCGAATTTAGGGCCCCCGCTAAATCGTTGATTGCTCGGTTAATATTTGTCCGATTTTGAATTTTCAAAAAGCATCGTGTAGAGCATAAAAAGACGAACAGTTTGACGTATGACACACTATTCGTACCGTCCCGTCTGACCCACACCAAAACGAATCCTAACACTCTGTTTGTTTTACGAAATTACATGTATTTAAATGGGAAAAAAGTGCGATTTTCAAACGTCCGTAACTTTTTTATTATTGGTCGTGGAGAGTCGATTCTTGGACCGTCGGCGAGCCCGTTCCTTCCCGGTCATGTACGTGCTTTCGTTCGTCAGAACTTTTTGGTGGGTTAAAATTTTGCAATTGTAAAATATTTTTTTTTAAAGCTTGATTTGTTTAGAAACCTCTTTTATTCTTTAGTTTTTCTCGTAAAACTTGGCGTTTTTGAGTAAAAAATGAAATAAATAAACATGAATCATCAAATATTCCAATATAAAACGATTCATTTTGTTGGTTGCCAAAGTTCTGATAAAAAACCAACAGGGTTCGCACTTTTCAGTCCCCTGTGAAGGTGGGAGGCGATTGAAAATGTTACTTTTGGAAACTTTTTAATAATTAGTACAAAACATCAACTAAATATTATTATTCGTCTACAATTATTCAAACTTGAGAAATAAAATAAAAACCTAATTTTACCGTTTCCCTTAAGAAGGGGGGGAGGCAGATCGTAACTCCGAAAGGTGACGTTTAAGGAAAACATTTTATGTGAAAGACGGCCCTTAATTTTCGATAAGGAATCAATTTTTTTTGCAGTACTTAAGAAGCATAATATTGTAGAAGATAACTATTTTAATATTTGTTATTTTCAGTTTATTTGTTTCATGGATTATTATAAATTCGCGAAAAATTTTGCACTTATTGGAAAAATTTTGGTTTAAAATGTCAAAAAATATTAATAATAAACGTAGTAATTGTGAAATTAAAAAGGTTGTGGCTATTTGCACCTACAGTAGGTACGAATAATTGACTATTTGCACCTACAGTAGGTACGAATAATTGGCTATTTGCACCTACAGTAGGTACGAATAATTGGCTATTTGCACTTACTGTATTACTGTATACTGTATGTGTATAGGCATATACCGCTTGTAACTGCGTTCTGGTACACCCCCTTTTTTACTTGTTTTAATTTTTCATTAATAAACTTTTATACAGATGATATGTGTAAATACTGGGTTAAATGAACACATGTACACTATAATTTCAATTCCGGTTTCGTCGGAAATTACCCTGTATATATTATGTTTTTGGAAAGAGGAGGCAACGTTGAATACAACTGCATCATTTTGATTAATTTTAATAACCTCAAGTAATTTTTGGACAAATATTTATTTGCCGTTACCTGCATAAATTGAATTTTATTATGTCAACAAGTGTCCGAAAAATGTTTTTCGTACATTTTAATTAACATTTAGGTTACTTTAATCGGTTTTGAAGGTGGCAGACCATTTTTTGACCAATAACATATATTTGTGTTGAAAGGTTGCCTGCCTCAAAGACTTTAAATATTATAAAAACTTATTTAGATATTCTATTATTCGTAGTATACTGTGCATAATTGCAACAAATTATCACTAATTTTTTTTTATTAAATAACTATATTAGTTACAACTATAATTTTTTTTGTTGCACTTAGGGACTTAGGGACAGTGTACTGCGATTAATGGGATAACTTAACAAGTTTTTATAATATATAAAATTTGTGAAACAGCACTCCAACACAAGTATAAGTTATTGGTATTGTTAAATTCGTCAGGAAATACTCTATTTAAATAAGTGCATGTACTAATGCATTTGCATTTGTCAAAAAACCGATTTGCAATCTTCAAAGCCGATTAAAGTAACCTAAATGTATAAAAACATTTGTCGGATACTTGTTGACAAAATAAAATTCAATGTACAGGTCACGGCTCACTTACTAAAAAAATAAATTATTGTTCAAAAATTATTTAAGGTTATTTAAATTAACCAAAGTCCTACACGGTAGAGGGACGTATGACTAAATAAAAATAAAAAAGTAACCAAACCAGTACAGTTGAATTCATAATTGCCTCCTTTTTCTAAAAATGTAAATATATACAGGGTCCTGCATTAGTGCGTCGGGTTTTCATAGCGCCCCGCCCGTAGGAGATAGAAAAAAAACTTAAATACAAAAAGTTATTGGTTTCAAAAGATCTACGTCTTAAAATTATTTTCAGCTATACAGGGTGTCCCATTTTCGTGCCATAACAAAAACAAAGATTTTTTTAAATGGAACACCCTGTATATTTTTAGGTCTTCGGATGTCATTTTTTAACCTCTACATGAATGTCTTTTCATTTTTTGATTTTGTGTCAGGGTTGCCAACTTATTAATTTTTTTCCGAAAAATCTGACATTAGCAGGCCCAACTTTAAAAAATCGTAGCGACCTCGTTTCTTGAAGTTAAGAAATAAGTTTTATCAATAATGTTAGTTCGGTTAGGGAGCAACATTTTAAAAATAAAAAATAAAAATTTATTGATACAGGGTGTTCACAAAAAAATGCCAAACTTTCCAAACTTCAAAGTGACATAACTTATTTTTTTCAAATGTAAACACCCTTGTTTTATTATGCTATTCGATAGCATTTTTTTTCCCTTCAATTTTTATGGGGGGTGTCCTATGTCTAAACCCCGTAGTTGTTGAGATATTCAATACTTTTCAAAAAAGTAGCCATTTAATTGCATTTTTATGCACCGAAGTAGGCCGCGCTTATGCAAAACAAGTGCCAAAATGTAAGCAAGTGTCAACTTAGCATTTGAATAAGTTTAGAATTTAAGCGGATATTAATTACGTAATAAAATTAATCGTTTTTATTCAAAAACTATGGAAAGTAACAAATTGAAAATAGGTAGGTACATAAAAGAGAAACGACTACAATAAATGTTCGAAATGTCTTCCATTTTCATCCAGGCACAAATCTATTCTCTGCTGAAGAGATCTTTGCACTCTTCTTAAAATTTCAGGTGAAATACTTGTAAAAACGCCAACAATTCGTTGTTGCATATTTATTGCTGTTGTCGGTGGTTCGTTATACACAATGCCTTTCACGTATCCCCACAAAAAAAGTCAAGTTTAGTCAAATCCGGTGATCTGGCGGGCCACCTGGTGGGTCCACTTCTACCAATCCACTGGTTGGGAAAAATGCCATCAAGATATGCCCTAACGTCTCGCGAAAAATGTGCAGGCGCCCCGTCCTGTTGGAACCACATCCTGTTTTTTGTATACTGAGGTACATGATCTAATAACCTGGGTAATACATGTTGCAAAAAATGTAAATAAAGGTTGCGCACGCCAAAATCTGGTCACTAGGAATCATAGATAAAATTCAAACAACGGTTCGCTTAAGTGAAATTTTAGTTTTATTATATAAAATAAACTTAATTAAAGACAACAACACATTCATTTTAATTATCATCGGCTGCATACGCTTTATTACGTACTTTTCTACGAACTTGACTCATGAATTTCTGCACGAGATTGTCGTCAACTTTCTGAGTTGCCCAAATCCACTTAGAGCGAAAATCTTGGGCTGTCGATACCTTCCTACCTTTTTTCTTTAATATCCCTTTGACGATTGACCAATATTGTTCTATGGGTCTCAATTCTGGACAGTTCGGGGGATTGCACTCTTTTGGAACCACAATCACGTTATTTTTCCTATACCATTCTTAAACGTTTTTTGAATAGTGTGCCATGGCTAGGTCGGGCCAAAACAGAGGCCGAGTTTGGTGTTGTCGTAAAAAAGGCAAAAGACGCTTTTGAAGGCACTGAGTTTGATACACCTCTTGATTCATGGTACCGACAGTGATGAACGCTCTGCTTTT
>CANTFG010000181.1:0-19923 GCA_947652605.1 Elmis aenea | reverse complement strand
CCACTGGTCTACAGAAAACCCCCATTTAAAGCGAGATGTACATTTTCAAAATCATTTTAGTTTTAACGTTTTCTGTCTGCTTATGGATAATCGATATTCTTTTTTAATTTACGATCGAAATTTAACCGGCGAAAGGTACGTCGATATGCTAAGAGGAGTAGTGGCGGCATTTCTAGAGAGGTTGCCTCTTAATACTTTAAGAGAGTGTTGGTACCAGATGGACGGAGCTCCCGCCCATTCTACTCGTAACGTGGACCGGGAGCTCACACAGAATTTCGAAGACCGCTGGATTGGCCGTAATGGACCATTGCGATGGCCTCCAAGATCTCCCGATTTAACCCCTCTAGATTTTTTCCTGTGGGGCTACATTAAAAGCAAAGTATACGTCAGTCCAGTACGGACAAGGGAAGAATTGGAGGAACGCGTCAGAGCGGCATTCCGCCAGTTAAACCCCGATCACATTTACAAGGCTTGCACAGAAGCAGTTTATTCAAGAATTCATCGCTGTCTGCAGGAAAATGGGGGCCACATAAAGCATTTATAATTTTTTTGACCTTTATCTGTATTTTTGTTTTTCCTTATTTTATTTCCATCTTGTTACTTTATTCATACATATAAAATAAGTTTAAAATATCTGTGTTTGATTACTCTTGATTTTCCATTTTTATGAACACAACTGACAAACGCGATACAAGTTTTTGACAGTTATCAATATTGGCATTTATTGTCAATTCCAAGGCTTGCTATTTAAAAATGTTACAATTTGTTCTTAACTTTATCAAAAACCCTTAATAACTCGAAAATTATTGCAGATAGGTATAGGGAATGCTAATAAGGATTGCTGCAGAATTGAATTTTGCATTAGAAAATGAAAAAAAATATTGGGCATTGTATTTAAAAAAAAATTGTTATAGTGGTCTGAAGTTGTATTAAAATAAAATTAAATTTTGAACACCCTGTAAGTAATGCATCGATTTCAAAAATTCCAGCATGAACTCCAAGCTTTCTTCTATGCATAATCTAAATTTGAGCGTTTTCGCTTCAAAAATGGTGGCGGTAGATAATATTAAGCATTACGATGAAAATCGAAAAATTTTCAAAAAAGTCCAAAAATCTCAAAAATGGCTGCACTTAGGTATAGAGAATGCTAATAAAAGTCCCTCTAAAATAACGTTTTAAATCCAAATACGCAATTAAAAATAGACCATTGTATTTGAAATAAGAAAGTAGACGTCAACTTCCGGTATTTCCGGAAGTGTCGCCATATTGAAAATATTTTCATTAAACAGATCAGATGCCATTATGGTCATAACCAAAATTTCAGATCCGTACCCTTTTTCATTCTTCATATATTTTTAATGCCCGGTCTCAATCAATCACCCTGTAAATATGAGTCCTGTTTCTGTCAAAATTTTCATAAAAACTTAAATAACTCAAAAACGATTAGTTTTAGACACAAAACCCTACACATTTTAAAAGGCAATTTAATTCTGCATCTAAAAAGTGCAAAATATACAGGGTGTTCTATTTAAGAAAACAAAGTGACGTATCGGTACGCAAAAACAAAACACTGTGTATAGTTGAAAATAGTTTTAGGTTATGAAGTAAATTACCACAAACTACTTTTAATGGAAACTTTTTTTTGTAAACTTGCCACAAGACGATATATTGATCCATTACGTTACTTTTTGTACACTCTGTATAAAAAATTTGCACAAAAAAATATTTAATTTTTCACCCGTTTTTAAACGAAAGTTGAACTGTATCCATTTGGATACAGGCAGCCCATGGGGAAGAAAATAGTGTTTCACATTGTATCTTATAGAATACAACAATGTATATACTCGTAAAAACTTGCACGTTACTTACCTACTTACTAACTATTATAATTCGAAGGTAGCAGGTAAACAAATAATTAAATAGTTACAGGATTAGTTATAAAAGATTACCAAAAATACGGTGTTCTACAAATCAATCATATGATGCTAACATTCGATGTTGTCGCATTCATTCATATTATTGCGAAAAAGTTAGTTGTATAGTAAATAATAAAATACAAAATAAAGTGTTCATATTTACATTGTGTCTTATAAAGAAGAGCAAAGACGGATTATGGAATTGTGTGAAGTATTCTAAATGCACAATCTAAAGCTTTCCAAACGCGTAGTGAATGTAGATAATTGTGGCAATTTTTTTTTGCATGCAATGCTTTTTTGAATTATACAAGGGCTTAATATAGTTTTATTTTTATATCAATTATGTGCTTTTCTTTTTGACAATTATAAGTTGCAAATTTGATTATTGTATGAATAAATTTGTATCATAAAACTTCTTTTTTTTTTAAATATCAATGTGGGTAAAAAAATCGCTGGCCACCAAGGTTTTCTGGTTCAGGGAGTTTTAAATTTAAGAAACTCCCTATACAGGGTGGTCCAAATTCGATGGGATTGCATGGGTATCTCGGTTAATATTTAAGATAGAGAAACGGTTAAATTACCAAAAATGTGCAGGTTTTTGAGACAAACTCAGAACCGTTTTCAAAAATATTCTATCATTTCCGGTTTTCGAGTTATCGAATAAAAAGTGTTTTTTTGTCATATTAATAATGTGTCATATCTCCGTTATTGTTGTAAATATCAAAAATATTTATTAAGATTATATTTGGATATTTTTATGTTTAATTTGATTATACTAAAAAAAAAAATTTTACGCTCGCCGTTAAAAAGTTATGACACAAACTTACCTTTTTTTAAATGGAAACGATAGTTGGCTATGACCTATTTACATTCCTCATTTTTTTCTCATTCCAAATATATAAGGGTTGATGTATTTATTTTTAATAATACGCCAGTTATGAAGGTTTTTTAGTTTTTTTTTCTAAGAAAATCATAGTAGGCTATGAAAACAAAAACCAAACAAGGTGTAAAACCTTACAAAACTCATGTGGTACAAGTTACCAAGGTTTTTTAATTTTTTGTGGAGATAAACATTGTAAATATTTGAAAATAAGAAAACAACGATATAGTCGGTATCAGCAGTAATGTAGGATATTGTTGTTTATCTTATGTTCAAAAAATTTCGTATTTATCTCAATAACAAATTAAAAAACCCTGGTAACTTGTACCACATGAGTTTTATAAGGTTTTACACCTTGTTTATGTTTTGTTTTCACAGCCTACTATGATTTTCTTTAAAAAAAAAACTAAAAAACCTTCATAACTTGCGTATTGTTGAAAATAAATACATCAACCCTTATATATTTGAAATGAGAAAAAAATGAGGAATTTAAATAGGTCATAGCCAACTATCGTTTCCATTTAAAAAAAGGTAAGTTTGTGTCATAACTTTTTAACGGCGAGCGTAAATTTTTTTTTTTTAGTATAATCAAATTAAACATAAAAATATCCAAAAATAATCAATAAATATTTTTGATATTTACAACAATAACGGAGATATGACACATTATTAATATGACAAAAAAACACTTTTTATTCGATAACTCGAAAACCGGAAATGATAGAATATTTTTGAAAACGGTTCTGAGTTTGTCTCAAAAAACTGCACATTTTTGGTAATTTAACCGTTTCTCTATCTTAAATATTAACCGAGATACCCATGCAATCCCATCGAATTTGGACCACCCTGTATACAGGTTATAGACAATTTTCAAAAATCGTATTTTCCGGTTTTCCTAATTTTCTGGGATACCGTTTAAGATATTTTTAATTTCTCTGGGGATTGTAAATGAGCACAAAATTTAGCAACTTTGCCAAATTTAAACCTATACTCTAGCTATTATAATGAGCGAGATCCCCATGCTTAAACTCGAATTTCAAACACCCTGTATACTATAAAAAAATGTGTGTTATTTTTAGAGTGGGGTGAATTCTATTTCAAAAATATTCGGACATGTAGCAAAGGACGTAAAATCGATTTTTAATCATGCAAGTTATTCAGTTATAACATATCTAAGAAACGCACCATGTTAAATGTTTAGCAACTTTTTACGTCCGGTATAGAACGCGGACGTATAAACCTTGTGCGTGACTAAAAAATGAACAAGAGGGCGCTATGCGATTAAAAGTGCGCGGCTCTGCGATGCGGCAGCATTTCGCGATCGAAGTCATCGCCGTAGGTGCGCAGGTCGTGTGCCTGCAACCCCAGGGAGAGCCCGTCCTACATCCCTTTCCGTGCAGAGGGTAGCAGTGGGTGGTACACGTACAACGATGGCGGAAAAGAAGGCTGATCAATTTTATACTAGACCACCTAAACTAGGAAAATGGGAAGGCTTCAGAATCTTCTTGTGGAACTCGGAAACCCACCAATTCCTTGGCAGGACAGGGGCTAGTTGGGGTAAGATAATTATTCTACATCCTTTTCGTTACCCTTATATTTTGTTACTTAAATATTGTTAACGCTCATTCATACTTTTTGAAAATTTTGTGAAACAAACTTAAAATCTTTGTTTTAAAGTAGTCAAGTTTCCAAAAAAAAAAAAAATGTTTTTTTGAATTAAAGTGGGATTTTTTTTAATTGGCCAATTATATCTTTTATTTAGAACGTCTTTTATCGCACAAGTCGTTAAGGAAAATGTTACCCGACATAATTGAATTATTCAAAATCTTTTGCCCTACTAAACTTATCATGGCGGCGTCTCGACGCCAGTACAATGGTGGACGACGCCCGCACGGTCGATGCTTCAACTTAATATTCTTTTGTCGTCAGGTTAAACGAAAACGTGATATTATAATGTCCCACGAAATATATGCACGGATTCATACCATTCATTAAATAAAACCTCACATTTATTCAATTTTATTCCGAACAAATAATGTCACCATATCATTATGTAACAGGCTACTTACTGGAACACATATTGATAAAAATTGTTCTTTTATCAAATTAAATTAACCATAACAGACAAACTTTAATGAAATGCGTTATGTTTAATTTAACTTTTTAGTTTAAACAAACAATGTTAACGTTTAGAACTATTTTAAGATTGCTTTTAAAAATTATCTTTTTAATCTACATTATGTCGTAAAATAAATAGTAAACTCATTCATAATTATTCATTTTGATTTATATCTATCAAGTAAAGCAAGTAAATTAACTGTTTATTGTTTAAAAATTATAACGGCTTAAGATTTAATGCAAAGCACATGTGCCTTTTTTTATGCACAATTCATTTATTAAAAAGAAATGCGCAAGATGGAAGTCTGTTTTGCCAGTAAGTCCACAGAAAGAATGAAAACTATTGTAAATTTTAATCTTATTTTAGTAATTTGTATTATGTGCGATATCATTTTCTTTGCCTTTTTTTTAATTGAAAGGTACTCAAATATAGTTGTAGGAAAAACATTATGTCTAAAACTTCAACTTATACCATCAAAAATGTTGGTTTAAGGCGCTGTTACGATCAAAATAAAAATTTTTCGTATGCTCTCTATCACTAATCAAAAATCGAATTCCATACAAATTTGAATAGATAGTTTTCAAACAAAAAAAACATGAATAGCGTACACCAGTGGTTTCCAACCTTTTTGTACCTCCGCCCCCCTTTTTCATAAAAAAAAATTTGCGCCCCTCTCACTTTTCGTATCAATCTAATTTTATAAATACGGTTCTGATATAATAATTATTTAATGGACTACAATACAATATACCATATTCTGTATGAATAAAGTTCTTATTGTTTGTTTGTACTCAAAAATGACATTTTGGTAACAGCTGCGCGCCCCCCTTGTAATAGTCTCGCGCCCCCCTAGGGGGGCGCGCCCCACTGGTTGGAAACCACTGGCGTACACCCTTTAGTAAGCAATAAACTCAAAATAATGTCTAAGAAATAATTATTCTCTAATAAAACACGTTTTTCTTCGCCCATAGTCTAAATTTTAATTTTACCAAATACATTACCAAAAAAAATAAATAGCCGCCAATATAATATCGTTACCACAACCCAAGTCCTTCAACGTCTATTAATAATTTTGGTTTTCGTGGTAAGTTGAGTCCATAAAAATCTTATCTTTCAAATTAATGCAAGAAATAGTATACAGATTCTGGGCGAAACGCAACTTAAGCAGTTTAAACATTAATTCGTTTTTTAATAAAATCCTTACATGCAACCATACTAAAATATGCAGTGGCGTAGCTAGGGGAGGGGGTGGTCAGTCCCGGGCGAAATCTTTTTTGGGGCGGCAGTTTTAGTCTGCCCAAATGCCCAAATGGGGTAAAAATTTAAATCTTGGGGTAATGAAGGAACAGTAGGTATAATAATCAGTGCTGACATTAGCGCTAGTACCAATGAAAAATTCACATGAAAAAAAGAATTCTTATCGAAGTTAGAGGGTAAAACGGGATAGTCGACCTGGCTACACTGAAAACCCGCCCCCTTGTGACGACAGAAATTCCACGTAGTAAAATTTGTTATAGGGTACCAACCATTCAATACAATTATGAAACATTTAATTTTTTTAGGCATTAAATTCCATGCAGTTTTAAACTCAATTGTAAAAGGGATTTTTTACTTCTGCTCTTTTGCAAACATTTGGTTTGAGGTATAAATCCCCCTTTCTATATTAACCAATAGTCGCATAGCAATAACATTCGTCTAATTATTTGTAAATGGAGATGTTCAAAGGTTTCAAACAGTGGTAAGAGAACTTCCAAATCACAGGGCTCCAAAAACAGTGTGTAATGACGATTTTTCATTGCCCGTATCTGAATACAATTAATTATTGTTGGGAGGTTTTTAAGTAGGTACGTGATAAAAATATTGGTCGTGCGCTACTGGCCTAAGTGGGTAATAATTGGTGATAATTAGTGCAATTTGACCTGTATATAAAATCCGTTATCATTTATATTATATTTGGGGTCGTGTCTAGGCATCAACGTTTTTATAATAACCAGGAATTATGGGTATCGAAATTAAAGGGCAAAAATCGTTGATTTTCTGTCGTGCTTCCATAAACTGTACAATATGTGTTTACGAACGTACGCAGTTTTCAGTGTGATAAGTTTAAATAATATATAAAACTTCAAAACTGTGTTTTATGATGAGATGTCGAAAGTTCACTACAATCAATTTTTCGTAACCTTTTTCTACAGGAGGAAATTGTTTTTTAATATATCGGATAATCTCTTGCATTATTTATGAATGATAAGTTCATATTAACCAATTGTCACGCCTAATGAGTTTTCAAACTGAACAAATATTTAATAATTCAGTAGTGTATCGATGATACACAAAGTTTTATTGAATCTCTTGGGCTTTCCGTTGAGAAACACCAAATAAACTACGAACATATCTGACGTTCAAATTCGTACAAATTAATTTCATGTCATCCTCAATAGTTTTTAGAAGTAATTAGTTTTATAATAATATTCGTGTTAAAATTATTACAGCAATATCTGGTTAAAACGAATTGTAGACATTGTTTGTGGATAATAATCCATTAGGGTATGTAATTTCTATTTCGTTTATAAAACTCTTGCCCAAAAAACTGTAACCTTTTAATGGCTAATACGTTTAATGTTGCGAAAATTGTTTGACCCGGTTAAAAAGCGTTTTTTCACATTCATTTTAATTGAAATCGATAAAACTTGATGCGATTACGTCACTCAAATAGTCCACCTGATTCAGATTTCACGACCAAACTGAGGGATTACACTGCCATTACAACCAATACTAAAATTTTAATGTAACATTACAACCTAAAAAACTTCGTTATTTATCTAGAAATTCATAGGTAAAGCGTATATTACCTGAAATATATTTTCTAGAGCGCATACGGTTTTTCAATTATTTGATTGGTGAACTTAAAATATATTCAACCATAAGGCACAAACAATTTAAAAGTTGTTTAATATTGTAAATTATAAACATAATTTTTTTATACGTTTAACGGCACCTAATTTTTTCAATTTATTGTCATCATCATCATAATCCTAAAGCCTTTTTTACCCTTACGGGTGTAAGGCCAGCGTGCATTGCGTCATGTCTTTGGCTTCTCTCTTCAAGCCTCTTTCCACTTCCCTCTATTTTGCGCTGACCGTCTTACTTCACTCCACTCTATGCCCCTCTTAATGGCCGCATTTCTGACCTACACTCCACGGTTTTCTCCGTCTTCCTTTGGCTTTTTTTATAGGTACGTGCTTCAAAAACTCTTTTAGCAGTCTTGTCATCTCCCATTCTCATGACATGCCCTAGCCATCTCAGCTGTCCTTCTTCTATCGTGTTTAATATTGGGTTCATTTCCAGGTTGCCTCTAATTTCGGCGCTTCTTATTTTGTCTAATCTTGGTTTTCTGTCAATTTTTTTGAGGAATCTCATTTCCGTACTTCGAATTTTTTTGTGTGTGTTAATGTCCATGTTACAGAACTTAATATCAAGATTGGCGTGGCTACTCTTTTAAATATTTCAGTTTTTGTTTGTTTTGGTATCTTTTTTTTCTTAATTGCATTTAATAGTCAGTCTTCCCGCTGCACCTATTCTCTCATTTATTTCTTTCTCCCAACTGCCGTCTTGTGCTGCTTTCGTTCCCAAGTATTTGAAATTACTAACCTGTTCCAAAACTGTATTTCCTACTTGCATTTGGTGTTTATTTTCATTTTTGCTAATAATCATTGTTTTTGTCTTTTTAACGTTATTCTCATATCGATTGCTTCCAAACTGCTATTATATACTCTTAGATTTTCATTTAATGCTCTTTCACTGCTTGTGATCAAGACCAAATCATCTGCGTACGCCAGTTCTGTTATCTTCATACATTCCGTTTTCCAGTGACCTATTTTATATGTTTTGGCGTTTCTTTTCGCCTCTTTGATTCCCTCATCCAATACTACTGCAAAAAGTAACGGGCTCAATATGCAGCCTTGCCCAACTCCTTCCTTTGTTTCAAACATCTGTGATTTTTCATGCTTGACTCTGACGAAATTTTTCGTTTGATGTACAACGCTTTTACTCCATCATCTTTTCGCTTATCCCCGAGTCTCTAGGCTTCTTCATATATCATTTCTATTTCGTTTGTTGAGCGACTTTTCTAGGTCTAGGAAGCAATAAAACAATAAGTTTATTATTAGGATCTAAATGATTGCTTTTAATGGAAAATTATTAGATATTAACGACACGATTATTGTATAATCATATTAAATAATTTTACATTTGGAAATCGTTTTCTATTAATGTACCTAATCAAAAATAATGCATTTTTGTTTCATTTAACTATAGCGATACGACTAAAAGCAACTTTTAATATTAAATATAGATATGTATTGCATATGCTTATCTATCATAGCTTAAAACCGCAATCTGTTGAGGCCGATTGGCAGTCATGACGTTTTAATAAGTACCTACGCATGGTTTTAAAATGAACAAATCAAAACTCATATCTATAAAAGGAAAACGTCCAGTTCCGGCTTGTTAAAAATATTCGATATTAAAAAGTATGTCAGTTGTTGTGCATTGAAAAAATTATAAAACAGTTAAGCTGTTCGACAACAATAACAGAAAATCATTACGAGCTACGATAATAAATTAAATTCACCATTATTGTTACGGAAATGTAATTAATAAGTCATTTGCAATAGTTATTAAGATTTGTTTTTAAAGTAATTTTACACCTCGAGAAATTATTCACATGGCCTTAATATATTTCATTAGTAACATAACATTTAAGTAACCCACGATGGCATTCAATTATTATTATAAGAATTTATTACTTACATAAAACTAATGTTTAGCTTCGGTATTAAAGAAAAACAAATAACTCGTATGTGCGATTTTTACGAAGTGTGGTGGGTAAATTGTCAGTACATATTTCTAAAGTCTGTTTTATACTATACTATTTTTTCGTTTAAGAAAATCGTATACGATTTTTGATACAAAAATTTCGTTCAAGAATTTAATATGGAAAATATGAACCATTTACATTGTACTATTTTTTCGTACGAAAACTCCAATATATTTTTAGTTTCTGATTGACAGCGTACTAGAAAATCGTATACGATTTTCTTAAACGAAAAAATAGTGTAGTATAAAACAGACTTAAAAGATAATCCTACCTAAATGAATTATGAAAGGTTTGTTTTCTCTTGCAAATAAAATTTTCATGGTAATGTTTGTTCCTATGTGTGTAGTTAAAATCAATGTACGTCAAAAAGTATCAAGTTAATATACAGGGCCCACATGGAAGGGCCACTGTTGGGATCTTGTAAACGGTAAGAGCTACAAAGAAGTTTAAGTTAGACAAATTGTTCCCCTTTCTGAGACCTATTCAGTAATGCATTAACCCTTAAAAAAGATTCCATGGCACGCTAGATAATAAAGAAAATTCAAAATGGGCATTTTTTCTTGAATCGTTAATAAATCGGTTACACATGGTACAAAAATATTTTTGGAAAAAAGTTGTAACTGTAAAATGAAAACATTCATTTTTTTCAATATTGTTTAAATTCATGGCACTCTATAGCTTCATAGGGACTTCTTGATGAATTTTGTGTTTTGAGCTTAAATATTAAAATAAATGCATTAAACCTTATATTATTGAAATGAGGAAAAAAATGATTTTTCACGAGGTCATAGCCAATTAAAAATATGCTAGTTTGTAATTTTATCTAAGAATTTAAACAATATTGAAACTAATGAATGTTTTCATTTTACAGTGCGTAAAAAATCTACAACTTTTCCCCAAAAATATTTTTGTACCATCATTAATAACTCGGTTAGAGTTATTAACGATTTTTTTTTAAAATGCCCATTTTGATTTTTGTTTATTAACTAGCGTGCCATGGAACCTTTTTAAAACATTTAAGCATCACTGAATAGGTCTCAGATAGGAGAACAGTTTGTCTAATACAAACTTTTTTGTAGCTCTTACCGTTAACGAAATCCCATAGTCAGAGGCGTAGCTAGGGGGGGCAGGGGGTACATATGTCCCTGGGCGCCACAGCTTAGGGGGCGCCAAAATGAGGATCGATTTAAACTTACTTATGTATTTTAATTTTATAAAAATGAATGTATTTTAAAACGTGAGATGTTAAACGAAAAATTAAAAATCTTGAATGTTCAAAAAATTAGTGACATTACAACCCTGGTCTGTAATCTGTATACACGCAATAGTCAATAATTTTAATAATTAATTAGTATTTATTTTAGTATTTTAGTGTTTATTAAATAAATTGTTTCAATCCATAAAAAGAATTTTTAGTTTTTATTCTATTTATGAACCATAATATAAACTGAAAATAACAATTTTTTGGGGGACTCCGGCCCCAGTGAGTCTCCAGACTCTCGATACGAGAAGGGGCGCAGATTTTGTGTCTTGTCCCCGGGCGCAAATTACCCTAGCTACGCCACTGCCCATAGTGGCCCTTCTTTGGGGACCACCCTGTATACTATAACTGAGTTTAACAATAAAAAATTGTATAATCAATACTGATAAAAATCCTTCCTATTTTCTTCTTTCCCTGGTGTTGGCTTATGGCCTGTTTTTTCTTTAACTGGGCTCTAAATCAGTGTTTCTTAAACTTTTTTCTTCGCGACCCACTTTCCAATCCGAAAAATTGTCGCGACCCAACAAAATTTTGATCCTTTAAAATAATAATATTAACCATTCATAACCTTGGACCCGAACCGAACAAAAACTGTAACGAACCGGTACATTTTTCATGAGCCGTGAACCGGAAAATCGAATCGAATCGAACCGACTGGTGTGAACCGGTTCAAATCGATATAAGCGGTTCAATTTGGATCAATTATATTTCTTAATGAACCGGTTGCCGAATCATTATAAAATACAAACCGCTGGTTCGGAACGCAAATCGAAAAGTTAAAATTTATCGAACCGGTAACCAGAACTGAACCGTTATTTTTTGCGAGTTAGGTCCCTGTTCATAACCTTTTTTTTATAATTAAAAAAAAACATATTGAATTTGCATTAAATTTATTTATCACCTAAAACTCAAAATCCCATTTCACAAAAAAATTAACTTTAAAATAAATTAAATATTAATTTTCGGTTTGGTTAAATAAATAAAATTTTTATTATTATTTTCAATATGGTATGCGACCCAAAATAAAATCCCGCGACCCACTTTTGGGTCGTGACCCACAGTTTAAGAAACACTGCTCTAAATGCTCTTTGCCATCGCTTTCTTGGCCTTCCCGTGCTTTTTGACTCTTTAGAACAGTGGTCTCCAACCTTTTGTGGTCTAGAATCACTTTTTATGTCCAATTCGTACCCGAGATCTACTTTTGAAAAAATATATAATTATTGCCGCAAAATTGTACTATTTATTAAAGTATTGCATAGCATAACAAAGGTAAATAAGGGGGAAAAGTAATTATTAAAAATATAAAATCCTCGAGATCGGCCAGTGAGAATGTCGCGACGACCAGTCGACGCGATCGGGTTGGAGGCCACTGCTTTAGAAACTTATCTCAGGCTATCCTTACTAGCCTATCGTCTTGCGTGCGATCAATATGGTTATTCCAAATAATGCACCTCTCTCCTGCCCATTCGCAGATTGGTGCAATATTGAGTATATTCCTGATGTTTTCTCTGTGTTCCCGGTCTCTTATATTTTGTGTGAATATTTTCCCCATTTCTGCTATTTTCATTGTTTTCCTGGTGTAAGCTGTATCTGCCTTGTTACAGATGCATACATTATTATTGATCTAAGCAGACATTTGTAAATCCTTTGTTTTTAGTTTCTGTAATTATTTGTTTCTCCATATCATATCATGCGAACAGTTTGATATTCTCTTAGTCTTTTCTGTTCGTGTCCTTACTTCACCCTGTCATATTCTTCTACTTGTGATATTGGTTCGTCAGTAATCAGTATGTAGTGTTGTATAATCATTTCCACAGTCCGCTTTCATCTCGTATCTGAAGTCTTTTGATATTACTCTTGACTTTATTTTACTTGTGGCTATTTTTATGATTGATTTGTGAAAAATGTTTTTAAATTAAAAAAAGTTGCTGCTGTAATAATAATGCATGGTTTGCATAAAATAAGGTTTTGATTTTACATATCCCATTTTATTTCCATTTCTGTACTTAAGGCTCTTGATAATTCTGTTCGCGACCATGGTAAATGAGTGAGGAGGGACTAAAGAGTTCGTTTGTGGCATTATTTGATTAATGCATGCTTCATCGCAAACTGTTCGGTTTGTTCGTGTTTTTCTAATGTTTTCACTGTATGTATTTTTTGTCTTTTGTATTAATTAGATGGGCTTGTTTTTAACTGTTTAAATTTTTATAATAGTCATGTGGAAAAATATGAAAATCGTAACAATTTATCTTACAAGGGAAGGTCACGATACGTTGTCTAGAATTTGATTAAGTGTTTATAGCATCAAGGACATCAAAACTAAATGTTTTTTAGAGTTATACGTGCCACTGGCCGTTTCCTTCGAAAAAAATAGGGGGAAAACTGAAAACTTGGTATAAAAAGGTAATTTTTGCGATCGCGTTGGCAATGAAACGAAAAACGAAACCCCTGCATAAGCGCTATGATTTGAGAAGTTGTGGTATATCTGTATAACTATATCTATGCGACTTGCATAGGCGTTTAACATAGGGAAAACCGTTTTTATAAGGGCCGCGTTTTTCGCGTTTTTTTCCGGAACCGTTTAAGATTTTTTTTAAAACTTTGCACCACTTTACTTGCAAAGGATGCGCGCATTGGTAAATAGAAAAAATTTAGATTTTGTCTCGGAGTGTTTCATGGCCAACGCGATCGCAAAAATTACTTTTATTATTCAGCTTTTCAGTTTTTTCCCTATTTTTCCGAAGAAGGAAATGTCCAGAGGCACTTATAACTCTGGAGAACATTTAGTTTTGATGTTCTTGATGCAATAAACACAGCCTTAATCATATTCTAGCGACAACGTATCGTGACCTTCCCTTGTTAGTATAAGTATGGCATCCACTCATGATTTTCCACTTCAGAATCCCTGTTTTTGTCTTGATCTATCGATGTTAGGTGTAACTTTTTCACTAATCATTTAAGTGTGGATTTTGAGCATTGTGTTTAACAGATCAATGCTTCTGTATTTTGTATTTTTTCTCCCTTTTAGAAAAGTAGAATCACAATGTTCAGATTACATTCGTTGGGTATTGTCCTAAATTCCTTTATCCGATTAATAAGATAGTTAGGTTTTGTATAACTGTTATTCCACCATACTTTATTAATTCGCTAGGGCAGTGTTTTTCAAACTGTGTGTCGCGACACACTAGTGTGTCGCGAGAATTCTCCAGGTATGTCGCGGAAAATAAAATCATAAATACATAAATAAAAAGACATATTTTGGAAAGAGGAAGCGATTTTGGATAAAACTGCACTATTTTGGTTAATTTTTATAACCTCAAATAATTTTTAAACCAACATTTAATTTTTTATTAAGTTTTAATTTAATGACTGTAATCATTTTTCTACCACCGCAATGACATACAAACATGTAAACAAGCATTTGTTTGTTTCCACAGCGATCTTCCGTGGCCTCTTTGGTTTTGTTTTGAATGATTTTTGTTTTGTTGCAGTTATGCACAGTGTACTGCGTTTAACAGGATCTCTTAATAAGTCTTCACAGTAATCTGAATTTTTTTAAGCAGACTCTTAATAGTTATTGGTATCGATGGATTCGTTAGAAGATGCTCCATTTAAATAACCGCTTGTACCACCATAGTTTCATTTTAAAAAAACGACTTTTTGTTAAAAAACCGATTCCGCAACCTTCAAAGCCGATTAAAGTAACCTAAATGTCAATTAAAATTTACAAAAACGTTTTTTTGAAATCTTTGACATAACAAAATTCAATTTATGCAGGTCACGGCACGCTTAATAAAAAATTAAATTTTGATTCAAAAATTATTTGAGGTTATAAAAATTAACCAAAATAGTGCAGTTGTATCCAAAATCGCTTCCTGCTCTTTCCAAAAATGTAAAAATATACTAGGTGTTCCATTTAAAATAACACATTTGTTGTCATTTCCGGCGAAACCGGAAGTGAAACAAATGTATGCAACGGCTCAAAAAAGACGGTTTTTTGCACATATCATGTCAAAAATTTCATTTATCTAAAATCAAAACTAAAGAAAAAATTGAGTTTGTACCACACTTCATTTACACCCGGTATATCATTGAAATCAGAAGACAAAATGCTATCCGACTATGAGATTAAAAATTTTTCGCCGTATTTAAAAAAATGAAGTTGATGTTCCTGAATAGACGAAACGTTGTTGGAAATTTTATGTTAATGTTATGTCAAAATATAAAGAGTAAGAAGTTGCCATGGAGAAGTGCTTCCAGATTGTCGATATCTTAACAAATGTAGGAAATAGGGCAAAAAAACGAAAATAAAATTTTTCAGTTATTCTTGAATAACTTTTGAACTAAGACAGCTATGAAAATTTTCTTTGCAGATATTTGTTGAGCATCTAATTTCGCAACTTTGCCCTAATTGCCTAATTTAACCGAGCTCGTAGCTCTTAAGATAAGCGAGATCCCCATGCATTTACTCGAATTTGGGACACCCTGTATAGCGTGCCGCGAAATTTTAGGGTTGTTAAAAGCGTGTCGCGACATTAAATAGGTTGAAAAACACTGCGTTAGGGAGTCAGTTATGTCTAGGTGAATTACAATTTATAATATTATTAATGGTTCTTTCCACTTCGTCTTCAGAAATATTAATATCGTCGTAGTTGGTGGTTGTCAGAAACATGTGCCTTCTCTGTTTCATTTGTCCAGTATTGTCGTTGTACAGTTTTGAAAAAAACGATACCCACTCGTTAAGACAAATTGTTCAAGTGCTGCTCATTTCTTTTACTTCTTTCTGCTGGTTTCTGATCGTCCTCCGCATTTGCTTTTGTAGCCCATAAAAGTCGTTTTCTAGACTATTCGAGTAATGTTTCCAGCAATAAAAATCCTAATGAAAACTATTCTGTAATACGAAAAATAGTAGAATCATGTTGTGCATCCACAATTAAAAATTTAAAACCAACCATTAATTTTATTTACGATTTTGTGTTTAATGTTTCTGTTTATTTTTTTAATTATACCAGCAAAATTATTTTAACCAATTTTAAAGAATATTGATAGCTTTCCTTGTCAAAGCATAGACAAAGAGAAAAGCTTACTTAAAATTCATGGCTGGCACTTGCTGTTATTCAACCATGAACACTTTTTGATAGTTCGAGCAGTGACAGAAATGTGCAAAAAATTGAACCCGAAATCAAATATCCTTTTTTTTCATATCTTAAGATCTCACATTTAGAATATTAAGGAATATCCAGTGCACAAGAAGTCAATATAAGCACACTGTTTTTCGCCCCTCGTTTGTTTTTACACGTTATTGTTCCAACAATAAATGCAAGTATCTTTTATTAAAAATAAAAATGGAGTAACTTTTTAAGACACATTTGACCAGTTCGTACCGCACAGTAAAGTTTAATTATCTGCGAACGGTGGTGGAGACATCATTTTCCTTTTTTATAAGGTCTTTTAGATGTTTATGTGCCACAATATTGGCACACAAACTTTTTTTACGACGTAACGATGAACGTTTCTTTTTGTGTTTATGTGACAGATGGAGGTCCGTGAAGTTGGCACGCCAACCATCGGCGCAAATTTTTAAATTAGTCTCATCCTTTAGCGCCCAATATGCGCCCAAATGCGCCCTAAAATTTTTTTAATTTGCTCAACGGGTTGCCGAGATACGGCCAATTAAGTAAGTGGCGTGCCAACTTCACGCTAGCACGCCAACTTTCTCCGAAAATTCTGAAACCGGTGCCATTCTTTAGCGCCCAATATGCGCCCAAATGCGCCCTAAAATTTTTTTAATTTGCTTAACGGGTTGCCGAGATACGGCCAATTAAGTAAGTGGCGTGCCAACTTCACGCTGGCACGCCAACTATCACCGAAAATTCTGAAACCGGTGCCATTCTTTAGCGCCCAATATGCGCTCAAATGCGCCCTAAAAAGTTTTTATTTTATTTCACCGGTTGCCAAGATATGACCAATTAATTTATTGACGATCGTGAAGTTGGCACGCCAACCATCACCGAAAATTATGAAATTGGTGGCATCGTTTAGCATATGATATGCGCCCAAATGCGCCCTAAAAATTTTTAATTTTTTATTAGTGTTTACCGAAATATTAATATTTTTATGGTTTTGCTCACTGCAATAGCTCCACGGTAGTATACTTATGACAGTATTGCGGACGCCGCCAGCCGACAAGCAAATCGCATGTGCACAACCACACGAAACAAAATTGAAATATAAACTTAAAGTTATGCAGCGTATTTCACTTAATCTTTAACCTCTTAACGCCGATGAGTGCAAATTCGCGACGTACCTTTTCTACAATTTTATACGAGACCAGAAAATATTTTACGAGCAATGGCCTAGTGTAGCTTATTTGATACAATCCTATCTTGAGATGTAACGTCGTGCTGCCATCTGTTAGTGCCACATGTGTAGTTTATAGTGGGTAGTTGATAATTGATATACTACTATTGTATGGTGCTAAAAAGTGAAATTTTTAGTATTTGTTTTCTGTTAACTGAATGGTAAGTAAGTAATTATAAAATTACTCCATACTAGATATGTGTTTTGATGATGGGTGATTTTTTGTTTAGCTGGTTATGAGTATTTTTACAGCGATTTTAGAATTAATTTGTTATGTCGCGAATATACATCAACAGGCACTAAATCATCGATTTTTTGTTTTCACTTGTTTTGTTCAGTAGGGTTGCATTGGTAAAATAAAGTATAGATTTTAATAAAATACAATTGAAGAAAATTTATCAAAAAGTATTTTCTAACTTATAAACTATAACTTTATTATTTATGTATGTTATTTATTTATTCTCAACGTAGAATATGGATCCTTCAACATTTTATGGCAAAAAAAAAACATTCTTCAAATGTTTTCTTGCAAACTAGAGAGATACCAGAAGATAGTGAAGACAGTTGCTTGAGTGACAGTGAGGAAGAATACGACCCATTAGTTACCCAAACTAAAGCTGCTAACATGAATTTAGAAGAAAATATCGAAGAATCAGAAAATGAAACAAGTGAAGAAGAAATAGAGGCGGATGAAAAAATGTGTAGAAAAAAATCTTCTAAAGCAAAAAATAAACAATCTAAAAAAGTTCAGAATATATGGAAGGATGTGGCTAATCATGATAGTTTGAGTGTGCCAGTTTGGTTTGGCAATATTCCTGATGTGAAAGAACTGAAATTGCCAATTGGATACTTTCGTAATTTTCTTGATGATCAAATTTTAGATTACCTTGTCGAACAGAGTAATTTATATTCTATACAACAAAATCCAAATAAGCCACTCAATATAAATAGAACAGTTATGGAACAATTTTTTGGAACTGTAATTTACATGTCTGTTTTTGGTCTTCCAAGATCACGTATGTATTGGGCAAAAAATACTCGCGTAAATCAGGTTGCAGATATTATGAGTCGAGATAGATGGGAAGAAGTCAAAAGGTTTTTGCACCTGAATGACAACGCTGAGGAACCATCCAGAACTGATCCTCAAAGAGATAGGTTATACAAAATCAGACCATTTGTTAATCACTTGCAGTCAAAATTTTTGGAAATTCCTCAACAACAAATGCTTAGTGTCGATGAACAAATGGTGCCATTCAAGGGCTATTCAAGCTTGAAACAGTATATGCCTAATAAACCATACAAATGGGGATATAAAATATTTGTTATATGCGGTTCAGAAGGACTTGTTCACAATTTCGAAATATATACAGGAAAAATAGACAAAGTAGAAGGTTATCCAGACTTGGGTGCAAGCTCAAATATTGTTTTTCAACTTGTTCAAAATTTAAAAAAAGATGTAAACCACCTAATATTTTGTGACAACTGGTTTTCTTCCCAAAAACTATTTGTTGAACTGACCAAAATAGGATTTCCAGTTTTGGGGACCATTCGTATCAACAGATTTCCTGAACTCGCTTTCTCTGACGATAAAGTCATGAAAAAGAAGGGAAAAGGAAGTTTTGAAGAAAAGGAAACAATTATTGACAACATTTGCATAAGAGCTATAAAATGGTTTGACAACAGATCAGTCCATGTAGCAAGCACATTTTCAGGTGCTTATCCTCTGACAAATGTGAAAAGATGGGATAGAAATTCAAAGACCTCCATTGAATTACAATGTCCACAAATGATAAAAACATACAACACATTTATGGGAGGTGTGGACTTGTTAGATGCTCTAATATCATACCACAGGATTTACATCAGATCAAGAAAATGGTATCACCGTTTGATTTTTCATTTTTTTGATCTTGTAATTGTAAATTGTTGGCTACTTTACCGCCAGGACTGCGAATTTTTGGGAATAGCGAAAAAGCAACAAATCGATCTTTTAGAATTTCGTACGCAAATAGCAGAGTCTTTATGCAAAGAAGGAAAAGGAACAGCTACAAAGAGAAGAGGACGACCTTCATCATCAACACTTCAAGAGTTATATGAAACAAAAAAGAAGAAGGGCCCAGCAGCAGTTCTTCCTTCTAAAAACATAAGATTGGATGCAATGCATCATTGGCCAGTTATACAAGAAAGTCGACAGCGTTGTAAAAAACCAAGTTGTAAAGGACAAACCAATGTATTTTGTGAAAAATGTCAAGTTAATTTGTGCCTCAACAAAAACATAAATTGTTTTAAAGAATTCCATTCAAACTAAGTTAAACAATTCCATAACTTAAATAAAATTTAAAAAATTTATAAATGACTGTTGTATCTAGTTTGCTACAATCCCCCCAAAATCTTACCCCAGATTCGGAAATCAAAAAATTAAATTGCAATACATTTGTTTATACATTTACATGTTTCTATGAAAGCAAATATTTTTCTTTTGGTAAATTAATTAATTCAGGCATTAAGAGG